>BQNB010049704.1:0-41908 GCA_026074375.1 Tanacetum coccineum | reverse complement strand
GAGATTATCCCAGATGTTAAGACCGACCCACCATGATAACCTAGTTTGGGGAAATGAGTCAAGCTAGGGGACTCTTTAATAGACAAGCGCATCGTGGGAGGCACCCCATGCTTATCCTTTTTATTTTCTTTTTCTTTGCTTCCCCAAGGACAAATCAATTCGGGGTCAAGTATAGCTTGTACTTGGTTAACAAAAACTAAGCCGTTTTAAGTCATTTTTGAGCTAACAATGAAAATGATGAGAGGAGGCTTGTTCTCTTTCGTTCTTGTTGGTTGTTTGTGCTTGTTTGTCTAGGTTTTCTGGATTTTGGAAGATTCATGGTTCAATATTATGGAAGAACAAAGCAATACCCACAATTTCCATTTGATGGTCTCCAATCTTCTCTTCATAAAGTGGGAAATCTTTTATCCTTGTCTTTATCGAACTAACATCTATTCTTTTGGCATGACCTTAGAATTTTTGTTGAGATTCCTTTTGACCCCTATTTTTCAAACATTGAGGACAATGTTTCATTTTAGTTTGGGGAAGGATATCTTCGATATTGACTTGCATTTCACGCAACCTTGTTTGAACCTTTTTGAATTACCTTTTTGTGAAAAAAGTGGAAATTTTTAAATTTTTGCTTACAAGAGAAGCTCAATAGAAGCTTAGTTTGGGGAAAAACACCACTTTTTGGTAATCCGTTGGTGAGAAATAGGAGTTAATTTTGACTTGACCGGGTGAAAATGCCCTAGCTAGTTCTTTAACCTACCTTTTGTGGGGCTAAGCTTTCACAAATCCTATTGCATTGGATTTTAAAAATGTGAAGAACAAGAGATGATGTAGTTAAATATAAGTGTATTTGCTTAAGCAAGGTTTATTTGGAAAACCTAAAGCTTATATGAATGATTTGTGTCTTTTTACTCCCACAAGCTCTTAATACACCTAATCATACGTGCTCTTTTTAATTTAATTAAGTCAATCAATGTCTTTAGAAAAAGTCTTACATTTTGAAAAAGAATTCATTTATTATGTAAGTAAGATTTTTGGTTTCAAATTTATAAGTTGATTTTCTAAAGTGAAAATTTTCCATTCATCAAAAATATAATTATAAAAAGAATGTCAATGAAGGCATTTTTCTATTGCTAAAAAGCATTATTTTTCGTGCCAATGAAGCATTCGCAAAAATAGAATAATAAAAGCTATATATAGTTTTAATCGTTGGTGTATCCATGTTGAGAGTGAGACTCGGATGGGGTCGCAAGTAAGGATTAAAACTATGTATGTGGAATCAAGGTTCGTAGGCATTCATCGCTGGGGAGCGCGGCCTAGGTGGTGATTGCAACTAAGGGACTTTGGATTCTAGGCTTTGTAGGAAAAAGGTGTTGTCGCGATAACCCACAAACGTTAGCAGCGGAGTGGGAGGTTCAATAAGAACACGGTTGTTGATGCGTATCTTTATTTTGGGAGAAAGGTCTAAGTAGGGGTTCGAACTAAGAACAACATTCCTATTGCAAAAAATAATAATAATTTATAGTATATGGAAAATAAAAGAATGGTTAAAAAATTTCATTTTCTTAAATCAATTTATAAGTTTTCTTTCCTAATCTCTTTTAGCTTTGAGTCGAGGTTTATCTATGTTATTAACATTTAAGTCACAAGGTTAAGTGTAAAGCTTAGAGGGATTTCAATTTAAAGATAAGTGAATTTTGGTTGAGTTGAAAAGAGTGCACACATCTCTTAATCATTAATACTTAGGTCTTTTTTTTGTGACGTTTCCAATGCCTTGTTTCGCACTCTGTTAGTGAATTGGAGTGAAAAAAGTTCACAGTTGTAAATTAAGAGCTTAGCTATTTTGTGACCTTATATTTGTCAATGATCTTGTCATAACTTTTTTTTAGTCTAGTGAAAAGTCAGCCGAGAAGAATTTCCATCTTTTGTGCTTATTAATCGGGAGTAGCCTATTTCGCATGAGCCTAAGTTGCAAATTGCAGATGTATTGCCATTTAATGTGTGTTTCATGAGATTTAAATGTTGAGAAAAAGCTTAGATGTTCAAAAGGGGGATACTCGCCGCACTATAAAATGGTGAAGAAGAATACAAAGCATTTTGGAAATTGTCTAGTTTTACAAAAGTGTACACTAATAAAATTGCTAAGTTTATATGAGGAACGGCAATCCTTTAGTTTGGGGATATTTTGCTAAATGCTTGTAATTGATCATTACATTAAATACCCCAATGGATCTTTGCCACAATATAAAAGCCAAGGAAAACATGCCAAAAGATGGATAAATGTATCTTCCACTCTCTTTGTGCTTTTGTGTCATATAATGTTCAAGGGTAGGATATTAACGGGCAAAAACAAAAAAAAGAGCAAAAAAAAACGAGCAAAAAAAACCGACAAGAAACGGAAGAGACAAGTACAAGTGAAGACAAGAGGAAAAAAATCAAAGCCGGATCAGCCGACTACAAGAAAAAGAAAGTCAATAAAAACTAAATTGAAGTCAAGGGATAAATGTTGACAAGTTTTCAAAGATCAAGGGTTCATTTGGAAGTCAAAGGACCAAAGTTGTCAAAGTGAGAAAGTTGATTATAAAAAGGAAAAAGAAGAATGGAACCACAAGGACTAGAAGTGAAAAGTTTGAAAGTTATTTTACACTACAATTGTTGGAATGAAACGCAAGGGCTGTTTGTGCAATTCACCCAAACTTTTCAAATCACACGCGGCTAAATTTCTCCTAACCACCTCTAACAAACTTTCCCGCCCAAAACACCCAACAAACCCAACACTGTCTAAATCATTCTCCCGTCTTCACACTAAACCCTACCTCGTATTTTTCCCACCTCCACATCATTTAGTGCACGTGGCAGCATTTAATTGGTCCTAACACCTCATCAATCATCACCAACGGTTTAGATGTTCAAGTTTACAATGATCCAACAGGCTGCTAAAATGAAGTCAAGCCTCAGCCTATCATCATCTCTCTACAAATGAAGTTCCAAGCATTCAGAGTTAGTGTTAGTTAATTTTTAGTTTAGTTAATTTTCAGTTTGGCATTGTAATTTTGCCTTTTAAGCTCTTTTGTTTACTATTCATTTTTTCAAATAAAGCATTTAAACTCAAAACTTTTAAATTCAGTTGTATTACCTGTTTCTTCACTTGTACTATTCATTAATAAGCGATAAAGACATTTGAATTGAGTTTGTGTTTAAGATTTCATTTAATAAGTTGTTTCTAGCTTATAAGCTTGTAATAAGCTAATTGTACCTTATTGAGTTCTCTTTAATTCTAAAGTAGTTCAAAGTTTATAAAATGTCTTTCAAATACTGAATGTGTCAATTAGTATTCAAAAATATCCAGTTAAATTTAATTTGATTCAAGTTTGGAGGCTATTTGGAGTAATAAGCTCTTAAAAGCTTATTGAGCTTTTAAGCTGGTTTAGTGGATAAGCGTATGAAGTTAGGAAATTGATGTATGGTGCTCATTCAAAAAGAGCAGCCATAGCTAGCCTGAGACTATAAAGTCAAGGTTTCAATTCTTATTTTCAATTTAGTATAAACTTAGCTTAATTAGATTTGCTCTTTATTGCTTTTCATTTGCTTTCATATATGCTTAATCATGCTTGATTAGTTGTCTTTTATCTGTTTTGAGTTTTCATTGCTTAGTTATTGTTGAATCTTTCATTTCTTTAATTCTGTCATATTTAGTAGTAAGAAGCTAGCTGAGAAACTAGCTTATTCTTCTTAATAAGCTAGGACTTTTAGTGCTTAAATAGTTTAATTAGGTTAGTATAAGGTAGAGTAGATATAAGGTTTTGTCAGTTTTAGTGTTAAAATAGATTTTAAGTACACTTTAGTTTTGACAGCTTTAGTAAAGTGGTGTTTGGTTTAAGGTGTATTTGACTCTAAAAGTCAACAATATTCTGTCAATTCCTTTTATACATTTGAGGATTCCATAGTAAACAAGTTTTAATTAGGTTTTAAGAGTAATTTGGTAAATTGACAAAGATTTAAGTGTTAAAAACTTTGTCTAGCACCAGGGCAGTTTTAGGAGTGCAAAAGCATTTTGGACTTTAATGAATTAAAGCATTTAGAGTTTAGTTTTAGTTTACATGCAAGTTTAGTGAACAATTTAGATAGATAGTTTAAGAGTTCTAACTCCAAACTAGCCTGCTATAATGGTGCTTGGTCAATTGCATCAGCAACAACAGTCAACATTGTTGTTGTTATTCACTTTTCTAGTTGTCTTTTTAGCATATAAAATTAGGAGTTAGAATCTAGAATTAAGCACATTATTAGTATTCCATTAGTTTTACAAAATTAATCTCTTAATTTTCATTTTAAGCATCTTAGACTAGCTTAATTTTTCTTACAAAAGTGGTATGGCAGCAGTTTGAGTTCCAGCTTATTTTCTTTTTGAATTCTTATTTCTAGTTGTCATTTCAAATTTCCTTTTATCTAGGTTAGTTCTATATCCATAGCATAGCTTATATTCAAAAATTCAGCTTCTAAGGATTAGTAATAAGCTTTTTAGCTTATTAGGAAAAGCTTAAATTCAGTAATAAGCTGAACCTTTCACTTTTTAATAGAAAATTTCTTGTAATGCTGTCTAACTTTCAGCTTATTTCTTGTTTTGAAGTCTCCTTAGTATACATCTACAATCTCCATTTAGCAACTTTAGGTTTTCATTTTCATTAAGGAATAAGCTAGAAATAAGCCAAAAAATTAAAAAGTTAGGAAAAGCTTAGTTACTGTTGTGCAGAACAAAAAGCTATTTTTTAGCTTATCTAGTGGATCAAAGTTAAAAGTGTCTTTGTTAAAGTTGTAGAGAATAAGCTCATTAACAACTTTGTAGTTTTAAGTTTTTGCTTATTTTCACTTTTTAAAGATTGCCAAAATTAGCTGAGACGTAGGGGCTGTTTTGTATTTTCTACATAGTTTAGGGTTACCCGTTTTCATTAGAGTGTAAATTCTAGTTAGTTTACCCGCCTACCCTTTTCTTTCTTTCTTTACACTTCCTACCCTGTCTTTCTAGAATAATAAAATAGTTTTAATATTTTTAATTCTAGTTTATTAAAATTAGGGTTTTAGACTTTAATTAGTCAAATTAGGGTTCAATTGGATTATAAAAATTGGGCATTTTTGTTCTGTTAGTTTTCTGCACACTTAAGGTAGTTAAAAGTCATTTTTCTTTATTTTTTCCAGTTAAAAATAGAAAATAGAAAAATGTTTGGAAAAATTTAATTCTTTTTGGTAAAATTTTCTTTTTCAGTCTAGTATTTTTCAAAAATAAAAATAGAATTTTAGTTTTAATTTTTAGAAAAAGTTTATTTATTAGTATTCATTTTTCTTTAAAAATTCATATAAAAATTCCAAAAATAGTTGAAAAATTCAAATTCTATTTGGTTTAAAATTTTCTTGTTAAAATTTGTGATTTTTGTAGTATATGATTTGTTAAAGAGTCAGTGCCTTAGATTTTAAATTTTCAGGTTTTAGCTCACGTTTTTAAGTTTTTGTGTATTAAATTTGTACTAGTTCAATAGTTTTAGTTTGATGCTATTATATTCTGTAGTATAATCGCCAAAGTTCAAAATAAGACCTTTTATCATTTGAACTCTGAATCCGAATTATTCCCAAATCTCAATTCATGACTTCTTTTTGTTGGGACACGACCGAGAAGGAAAATACTTCTCGGTTAAAATTATACATATTGTGTTTTCTTTAGTGCGATTTTATCCTTTTATTTCTTTGTCTTGGAGAAGTAATTATGGAAAGAATTTACTCGGGATTAATACTATATGATATAAACATTGACTAGTGCTTACGCTATCAACCTATGGTCGTTCTTATATTATCTTGTAGTTATTGATCTGGAGAAGTAAACACGCCCCGTACCCGTATTCTGCTGCGTCCCCAATTTGGAGGTGTTACAGATTGGTATCAAGAGCCAAGGTTATAGAGAACCAGGTCAAATGTTTTTGCTGGACTATAACCATTTTCAAACATTGCATTCATACAAAGGGGTTTTCACGGGACATACATACACTAATTGTGCATTAGTCGGTTAGGCTAGATGCATGCATGATTGATATTCATGATTGTTAAATGTCTATGTTTTATAAGTATATTACTATAAAAGTCTTTATATTAAATACTATATAAGTTTTGTTGGTAGCTTTCTTGATTATGGTTATGTCAGATTCGGAAGATTCCACGGTCACCTACACGGCAGTGTCCAGTCCATTTGAGGATGGGTCAGACATTGGTTCACCAGGAGTCGATGGACCACCCATTATGCCAGAGGACCCATATGCTTACATAATGGCTGCTTATCAGGTTCCACCATCGCCTGACTACATACCTGGCCCCGAGGAGCCGCAGTCACCTCCCCCACTAGACTTTGTTCCTCCTGAGCAAAGATGTACCCCTGAGTACATACCACAGGAGGATGAGATACTCCCGGCCGAGGAGCAGCCACTACCTGCTGCTGCCTCACCCACTGCAGATCCACCAGGATATGTTCCTGAGTCTGATCCGGAGGAGGAGCCAGAGGAGGACAATGAGGATCCCGAGGAGGATCCAGCTGATTACCCTGCTGATAGGGATGATGATGATGATGATGAGGAGGAGGACATGGACAAGGTTTTGAGAGAGGAGCACCCAGCTATCTGTCCGATTTGTCCAACCGTACACACATATGACTGCCAAGATATCTATCCAGGAATGAGCCTATCCATATCACTTCCTCATAGGGATGAGGTCGAGAGCTTCTTGCCTTAACCACCTTACCACCATCACCACTTACTCTACTATCATCTCCTTTACGACATATACCATCTCCCCCATTTCCAGCATCCCACACGCTTGTCTATTCGCCCGGTGGGCTATAGGGGGCTGCTATGGATCCGGCTGAGAGCCGAGACACCGTCACTTTCTCTTCTATTACACTACCCCCATACTTCACCACTTTGTAGTTACTTTCATTTGACCTCAAGACAGATAGATAGCTAGAGGGACCCAAGATTACACTACACCTCGGAAGGGTTGGGTATTGACCTTGGTCTAGGTACGAGATTGGAAAGAGTCAGTGCAGCTACCCTAGGACCGGATTGGAGGTCGTAGGGCAGACCATACTCCCAACCTATGGGTTTGTCGGTACTATGGATACCGAGATCAGACAACAGAGAGCCGAGGAGGTCGGCTATGGGATTAGAGATGTTTAGGTAGACCTGAGAGAGGCTGTTAAGGAGGTAGCACCGATGACCCTTGAAGGGGTCAATGCTAGGGCGACTGAGCTTACTGCAGTCCAGGATCGCCGAAGCAAGTACACACAGGAATATTATATATGAGGGTGATCAAGAGGATACATTAGGACGGCGACCCAGATATATCAGTGTTTATGTGGTGATCTGATAGAACATGGTTTGATGATAGTCAGTACCACTATGAGACTGCACGACTACTAGATGAGGAGGCTCTGGTTTCCTGAGAGGCATAGGGATGCTCCATAGAGGTTAGCTATATGACACTTTTAGAGATTTTGGCCTTACGTTCTGTAGTGATAGGTCAGCAGGCAGTGATTTCCCAGTTGCAGGCAGCTGACGTCGAGTCAGGTTGTACTTTGAGATTGTTCAGGTAAGTAGATAGATACCAAAGGCAGGTCCAGTTCGCTGAGGCATTAAAGTTGCTGAAAGGACTACAGACTCAGATGTATGGTCGAAGTTCAGATGGCAGCTTGGACCTGCAAAAGGTCCGGACACAGCTGATGAACCAGGGGAGGTTATATTGGGTTTGGTTTAGCAAGTTCCTACATTGGTTTATGTATGTGTAGCTATGCTATGCTGCCTCATGGTTAAGTTAGTATGGGGGTTATTACCACTGCTAGCAGTACTGTGTAGGATCTTTTGTTTTATCTTAGTACCAAAGTACTAGTGTCCTTTTTGTTCAGGTGTATTATCTTATCTTGTACAGCATACTAGTGTTTAGGGTTATATCCCGATAGTATGGCTTTAGGTTGTTTCTTTTGTCCTTGTAACCTTAAGTGTAGTATTCATCTGTGTATTGAATCGAACATGTTATGTTTTTCCAAGTTATATATGGAAATGGACGGATTACGTTTTGCTAATGATTTCGAATTTATTATAGCATGAATGTTCGATTTGGTTTTACCAGGGTTAATTTCAAAAAAAAGTTGTAACACTTCACTGTGTGTATGTGATCTATTTTATTTAATGTGTATATGTTATGTCATAGTTTTGATTTTATGAAACTCTAACAGGTATAATGTTTTTCTTGTGATTTCAAGAAAATGGCACAAAGGAGATAGGCCACTGAGGTTTAAACCCAGGTGCAACTACCAAACATAGTCACAGAACTCATACCCTCATCTTGTCACCAATGCCATCAAATTCAGGCACAATGATTAACGAAGGGTTATTGCTAACTAGGCAGCACATGATGCAACCAGAAATAGCGATGATAGCTATACTTCAGGAACGGGTGCCAGAAGGCCTGTGCAAGTTTCTCGTGAATGCACCTACTCGGACTTTCCTAAAATGCCAACCCTTGAACTTTCAAGGGCACTGAAGGAGTGGTGGACTCACGTGAGGTTTGTAAACGATGGAATCTGTTTACAGCATAAGAATGTCCTACAGTAGCATGCCAGGTCAAATTTGCTACGTGTACCCTGCAAGGAAATGCTCTTACATGGTGGAACTCCCATGTTAAGACCACTACTCTTGAAGCTACCCATGCAATGCCATAGAGGACACTAAAAAAAAGATGATGATAGACAAATACTGCCCAAGGGGCGAAATTAAGAAGCTGGAGTTTGAAATGTGGAATTTGAAGGTGAAGGGTACCGATGTGGTAACCTATAGCTAACGTTTCCAAGAACTAGTACTAATGTGCGATCGGATGTTTCCGAAAGAAATAGACCAACTTGAGAAATATGTCGGTGGCTTACCCGACACGATCCATGGCAGTGTGATGGCAACTAAGCCAAAAACTATGCAGGATGCCATTGAGTTCCCCACTAAACTCATGGATAAGAAGATCAACACTTGGGCCCAAGGGCATTTCAAGAGGGATTGTCCAAAATTGAAGAACAACAACAACCGGGGTAATCGGGTTGGAAATGCCAAGGCTCAGGCAAAGGTGTATGCCGTGGGCAATGCAGGGGCAAACCCGGACAACAATGTCGTCACGGGTACGTTTCTCCTAAACAACCGATATGCATCTATTTTATTTGATACCGGTGCCGATAGGAGTTTTGTATCTACTGCATTTAGCTCTCGAATTGTTATCACTCCAACTGCATTAGATCATGATTATAATGTCGAACTAGCCGACGGGCGAATTGTTGGGTTAAACACTATTATTCGGGGTTGTACGTTAAACTTCTTAAATCATCCTTTCAACATAGACCTAATGCCCGTAGAACTAGGTAGTTTTGACGTGATAATTGGTATGGATTGGTTGGCAAAGTACCATGCCGTTATTGTCTGTGCGGAAAAGATCGTTCGTATTCCTTTTGGAGACGAAATTTTAATCGTTCGAGGTGACGGAAGCAGCAATAAACACGGGACCCGATTAAACATCATCTCGTGTACTAAGGCTCAAGAGTATTTAACGAAGGGATGTCACGTATTCTTAGCAAATATCACCGCAACCAAAGACAAAGACAAGTCAAAGGGGAAACGACTTGAAGATGTGCCAGTTGTTCAAGAATTTCCTGAAGTTTTTCCTGAGGACTTGCCGGGTATACCACCCACTCGACAAGTGGAGTTTCGAATCGATTTGGTACCTGGTGCTACACCTGTAGCACGGGCACCATATAGATTAGCACCGTCCGAAATGAAGGAACTAGCGGAGCAACTACAGGAACTTACGGACAAAGGCTTCATAAGACCAAGTTCCTCACCCTGGGGAGCTCCGGTTCTGTTTGTAAAGAAGAAAGATGGGTCTTTCCGGATGTGCATCGATTACAGGGAATTGAACAAATTGACAGTGAAGACCGCTACCCACTCCCAAGGATCGATGACCTATTCGACCAGCTACAAGGGTCGAGTATTTATTCAAAGATCGATCTAAGGTCTGGGTATCACCAACTAAGAGTTCAAGAAGAATACATTCCCAAGACTGCATTCAGGACTCGATACGGTCACAATGAATTCCAAGTCATGCCTTTTGGTTTGACTAATGCACCGGCCGTGTTCATGGACCTTATGAACCGGGTGTGTAAATCGTATTTGGATAAGTTTGTAATTGTCTTCATCGATGACATTTTAATCTACTCCAAAAGTAAGAAGGAACATGAAGAACACCTTAGGCAGATCTTGAAATTGCTTAAAAGGGAAGAATTATACGCCAAGTTCTCCAAGTGTGAATTCTGGATCTCCAGGGTACAATTCCTCAGTCACATGATTGACTGTCGAGGTATTCACGTTGACCCTGCCAAGATTGAATCTATCAAAGATTGGGCGTCTCCTAAAACACCAATAGAGATTCGCTAATTTTTGGGCCTTGCTGGCTATTATAGAAGTTTCATCGAAGGGTTTTCAAAGATCGCCAAAACAATGACCAAACTAACCCATAAAGGTTTCAAGTTTGATTGGGGCGATAAACAAGAAGCAGATTTTCAACTGTTGAAGCAGAAGCTGTGCAGTGCACCAATCCTGGCCTTACCTGAGGGAAGCGAAGATTTCTTCGCATACTACGATGCTTCAAAGAAGGGTTTGGGCGCTGTGTTGATGCAAAGAGAAAAGGTGATTTCTTATGCATCACGCCAGTTAAAAATTCATGAAAGAACTATATGACTCATGATTTAGAACTTGGGGCGGTAGTGTTCGCTCTAAAAATTTAGAGGCACTATCTGTACGGGACCAAGTACACGGTGTTCACTGATCATAAAAGTTTACAACACATTCTTGATCAAAAGGAATTAAATATGAGGCAACGTCGCTGGTTAGAATTGCTGAGTGATTACGATTGCGAAATTCGTTATCACCCAGGGAAGCCGAATGTTGTTGCTGATGCTCTGAGTAGGAAGGAACGAGAACCACTAAGGGTTCGGGCCTTAGTGATGACTATTGGCTTGGATCTTCCTAAACAAATCTTGAAAGCTCAGACTGAAGCACAAAAGCCGGAGAACATCAAGAATGAGGATGTTGAGGGTATATTGGTTGAGAATTCAAAAGATCCGGAGAAACTTAGAACAGAAAAGTTGGAACCACGTGTGGACAGAACTATGTGCTTAAATGGCAGGAGTTGGTTACCATGTTATGGCGACTTAAGGACTGTGATCATGCACGAGTCCTACAAGTCTAAATACTCTATTCATCCGGGTTCTGACAAAATGTACCAGGATATGAAAAGACTATACTAGTGGCTCAATATGAAAGCCAACATCTGTCACACCCTGCCAGGGTGAAAACGCGAGGCGTAACGTCATGGATATCATCATAACACAATGGTGTCGAAACAGAGAATTTCTAAATGCATAAACGAGTCAAGGGACACAATGTGTCATGACAATATCGATAATCCAATCAAACAAACAAACAACTTCTTGTATTAAAGAAAGTGGGTCTCTCTAATACAAGAATAATAAATCCACGCTCCTAATAAAAATTCAAAACAAATAACATAAGTTCATGCAAACAAAGCAAATAGGGAAATATGCTCCCATGCACCCTAGCAGACTCTCTCTAGCCACTTTGTCTAGCCTCATTATGCTCACCTGAAAATGATGCTAAAATACGTCAACACATGGTTGGTGAGAGACATAGGTTTAGGACAACAATCTGACGAATTAACGACGAGAGAACCCTCCAAACTCTCAGGATATGCTACGTGCTTGCGTAAGTGACTTTCTGGAATGGTTGGGTTATAAAACTTATGCATTTAGTCGAGTTTTCATATAATAACAGTTATCATGCTAGCATTAAGGCTGCACCGTTTGAAGCACTTTATGGTCGAAAGTTCAACTCACTGGTCCAGAATTAGTGCAAGAAACAACAGAGAGGATCATCCAAATTAAACAAAGGATTCAAACCACTCGTGACGACAAAAACTACGCGATTTAAAGCGTACCCCGATGAGTTTCAGTTGGAGATAAAGTATATGCTAAATGGTTTCGCCTTGTAAAGGGGTCGTACGATTTGGCAAACGGGTGAAGTTAAACCCCAAATAATGTCCAGACCTTTCAAAGTGTAAGAAAAAGGTTTGGAGCCGTGCTTAAAACTTGACTTCCTCAAGAGACTTACAAGGTCTGCCAACAATTACGTTTCATGTTTCTAACTTGAAGAAATGTTATTCTGACAATCCTTTAGTCGTTCCGTTGGAAGGACTACAAGTGGATGACAAGCTTCATTTTGTTGAAGAGCCTGTAGAAATCATGGATCACGAATTCAAACAATTAAGGCGAAGCCGTGTCCCAATTGTCAAGGTTCGATGGAACTCTAGGCGGGGTCCTGAGTTTACGTGGGAACGTGAAGATCAATTAAGGAAGAAATATCCACACCTCTTCGCCAAGACCGCACCATCATCAAGTGCCGTGTGATAAGCCTTGAGGACAAGGCTCATTATACATATTCATTATGAAGGAATTCAAATCATAACTTACAATGTACAAGTTATACATTTTTCTAAGTCTATACTACAATATACTTCAAATATTGCAAGTATACATTATATAAATGATCAAATACATATCTAGCTTATACATATACATATATTTCGTGTATAATGACTAGGATAAGCCAAGAAGAGTCACCAAGAAGCTTTGTAAAAGATCTAGCATGCAACTTGAACCATGACTCATCTATGACTAGCTTTTCTCATCCAAGATAAGCTTCAACCTTTCTCATGTCATCCAATCTTCTTCAAGAAGCTTTGCCACCTTGCACACATCAACTAGACACTAAAATATCTTCCTAGTAGTATAAATACCCATGCATGTGTGAGCTAAGAAGTCATAACACATTTCCTTATCAAAGAAATCACAAAATCTCTTCCTTTGTTCACTCCAAAACCCACGGCTCAAAATAGCCTCCAAACCAAATCCATAGCTTGATTTTCTATCATTATACAAGCATACACACATCATATCTAAGGTATTCTAAGGTGTTTTCAAGAGTTGGTTCACCATTTGCAAGCAAGGAATCAAGAAAAGGAAGAAAGGGTTTACTTGGGAAAATTAGGGTTTTCACCTTATATTTTCAAGCCAAGGTTGTTAATCACAAGGGTGTGATTGTTATTCTCTTCTCTACTCATCCAAGCAAGGTTATATATAAGGCTTAATCATTTCATAACTAAGATTTTATGTGTTCATATGTTATATTTAGCTAAATCACCATTTAGGGTACTTTTGAATATGTAAAATGGATTTTTACATATGATTAATGTTTTGTACACTTATTTACATGTCATATGGATTGATTCTATTTGTTAAAAGGAATGTATAAGTGTTTTAACATGATGCTTAAGAGTAAACATATATATGAACAAATTAGGGTTTCTAAAAGTTTTCTTATTAAATTAGATGTGAAAGTATTGCAAGGACTTGTGCTCTTGATACTATGGACTCTCTTGGACAAAACATGACCTAATGGACCTAATATATGTAAGACATAAGATATTAAGGGTTCTAAAGGGTTTATAACAAAGTGGTAAAGCTAAAAAGTCCTAAAAACAAGTTTTAAACACATTTTGGAAAATAATATCTTAGGGGCTGTTTTGTAATTCAAAATTTACATATATGTTTTATGATTTTATAAAATACTACATGTCACAAGGATCGAGGGGTCATAAAGAACTCGAAAAACCGATTAATAACGAAGAAGATACGCCATTTACAAGTTTACGATAGTTAATACTTTTATAAAACAATTTTTATAAAAAGTACTATTCACCACAGAAACTTATACTTTATAAACATCAATAATATGATAAAACTTTCAATTACGAGAACGTGTTCGAAAGAATCGCTAAAAACGGAGCTATAACGAATAAGATACGGCTAAAACGGGTTTTACGTTAATTAAAAGTATAAAAATGATTTTATAGCTGTTATGAACAGTAAAACACTATTCATCACAGAATCTCAAAAACCTAAAAATGTGATTTTATGATCACTCGTCTTAATACGAAAGCGTGGGCGTAAGAAACGCGAGAAACGGGCTTAAAACGACAAAGTTATGTCATTTTTACTAAAGGCGTAATTATAAACGTTTTTACTTTATAATTACGATTTCACTTAAACAAATAGATGGTGATATAGCTATATAGATTATATATGTTATTAGTTATCGAAGTGCTATATTACTAGGGAATTTCATAATGAGGCTTCTTCGGATGGCGTATTGACGAGTTGTTGGATTTACGATTTAAAGTGTCCTAACTCCTCGTACGTCATGTCATGACCTCTTAAATTATGATAGCCCGAACGATAGTACGATGATAACTATATAGGATTATATACAGTTGTTGTTAGACAACGTACTTGAATACTGATTCGACCTATATTAACTAGGTTGCATTCGAGCGTTAGCGTGACGCGTTTTTACTTGGGATATTTTGTTATCAGTTTACTCACTCAAGGTGAGTTCATAGCCCCATGTTTTACAATTATTAAATTACAAGTTTTTGGGGTGAGAAACATATGCATGTTTTACAAATTGGACGCAAGTGTACATTTTATCATGATTACGTTTTGCCTAAGTAGCGATAACCCACTATGCCCATGAATCATGAACTGTCAATTACTGGAATGTGAGCGCGAATGATTATAGATAGATCTATTTGGGATTGACCTCCCCGTTCGGGTGACTAGCTATCACTGGAAACGAACGTATATCATGTCGGATACTGGATGTTACGGGTTGAACATCATCACGGGCAATGTAGGCAATATTTATATATTGTATTCAATTATGTCGAGCTTCGGTGTCATGAGCTTAGGTAAACGTAATTACATTTTGTGATGTCTGCATCTGTTGCATTATCACTGGGAAAGTCTTGCGGTCCTGCATATACATTTACATAAACCTATGAAATTCACCAACTTTATGTTGACGTTTTTAAATGCAATGTTTTTCAGGAGGTCATTAAGCACGAGGTGCGAAGGATACATTGGTGGTTATATTATGAAGTCATGCATTAAAGATTTAGTCGCATTACATTTTGTGTATCTGTTATGGGCTGGAAATCTTTGTAATAATAACAAGTAAACAAGTAAAGCTTCGGGCTTTTGTAACACATACTTTATTAAATCCAATGTATCAGTTTTAAACGACTTTTTGGTCGTTCTTATATTATCTTGTGTTGTTGATCTGAGAAGTAACACGCCCCGGACCCTTATTCCGCTGCGACCCAATTTGGGGGTGTTACAAAAATGCTTTAGATGTGGCGATCCAAATCATCTTATTGGAGAATGTCCAAAACCACTGAAAGACAAGAACCAAAGAGCTTTCGTCAGAGGTTCTTGGAGCAATAGCAGTGAAGAAGATGATGAGAAGGTCAAAGACGAAACGTGTCTCGTAGCTCAAGCATCAACTGAGATATGCCTTGGAGTCGACTTGGAACCTGATAAGTGGATAAAAGATAGCGGATGCTCTAAACACATGACCGGTAACCAAAATCTCTTCTCAAGCTACAAGGCATACAACGGAGGTAATGTCATTTTTGGTAGCAATCTTCGCGGTAACAACATTGGCAAAAGGTACGATTTCAAATGACTCTCTCAAAATAGATAATGTAGAACATGTAGATAACTTAAGATTCAACTTGCTAAGTGTAGATCAAATATGTGATAATAAGTGTAGAGTAACTTTCTCTGAACATGATAGTGAAATTACTAAGGATGGTACGGTCATAGGTAGAGGTATTAGAAAGAAAGGCTTATATGTGATGAAATTAGGAAAAAAGCCAAAAGACCAAATTTGTCTAGTAACGATTGATGAAAATTACACGTTATGACATAGGATATTAGCTCATGCAAATATGTGTCTTATTCAATTGTTAGCATCTAAGGAATTAGTTAGAAACTTACCTAAGCTTAAGTTTGATCAACATTTTTGTGATGCTTACAAAATTGGAAAACAAGCTCACGCTAATCACAAATCTAAGAATATAGTCTCAACGACTAGATGCTTAGAACTCCTTCATATGGATCTCTTTGGTCCATCTGCAATACGGAGTTATGGAGGAAACCGCTACACCTTAGTCCTAGTAGATGACTACTCTAGGTATACTTGGACTAGATTCCTTAAATATAAAACTGAAGCCTTCGATCAATTCAAAATATTTAGTAAGAAAATTAAAAAACAATTAGGATGTACAATAGTGTCAATAAGAATCGACCACGGTAGGGAATTTGATAATGAGGTGCAATTTGGAGAGTTTTGTAACGCCAATGGAATTACACATAACTTCTCGGCTCCACGCACTCCTCAATCAAATGGAGTGGTTGAAAGGAAAAATAGGACACTTTAAGAAATGAGTAGGACTATGTTGAATGAGCAATCGTTACCACAAAAGTTTTGGTGTAACGCCATAGATACTTCAACATACATTCTAAACCGAATCCTAATTAGAGCCATTCAAGGAAAAAAACCTTATTTACTCTTGAGAGGTAGGAAACCTACTCTTGATTACTTTAGAGTGTTTGGAAGCAAGTGCTTCATTTTAAACACTAAAGACTACCTTACCAAGTTTGACCCAAAGTCATACAAAGGTGTCTTTTTAGGTTACTCCCAAAATAGTAAAACCTACATCATCCTAAATAAACATACTAGAAAAGTCGAAGAATCACTCAACATGACATTCGATGAAACTCCTCCACCCTCTAAGACATCACTCTTGGTGGATGATGACTTAGATGAAGAAGAAGCAATTAAGGTTAACGAATAAAAAAACCTAGAAAATGACATTGAAGATGAAACTTTAGACATTGACGAAATAGTCAATATTAAGGAGTCTAGGAACTATCCATTAGAAATGTCATAGGAAACCTTAACCAAAGAACCCTTAGATCACAAGCCCAAAACCAAAGTAACTTCTTTTGTTTTATATCAACTATAGAACCTAAGAATGTGAATGAAGCCTTAACGGATGATAGTTGGATAGTCGCTATGCAAGAAGAATTAAATCAATTCATTGCTAACGACGTTTGGGAGTTAGTTCCACAACCTAGGAATATGACAATCATAGGAACTAAGTGGGTGTTTAGAAATAAGTTAGACGAGAACGGTATTGTTTCTCGAAATAAGGCTAGGTTAGTTGCTCAAGGCTATAATCAACAAGAGGGCATCGATTATGATGAAACTTATGCCCCAGTTGCTAGACTTGAGTCAATTAGGATACTATTAGCTTATGCTTGTGCTTTAGATTTTAAACTATTCCAAATGGATGTAAAAAGTGCATTCCTGAACGGTTTTATCAATGAGGAGGTATACGTGGCACAACCTCCAGGATTCATTGACTTTGAAAAACCGGATCATGTTTATAAACTTAATAAAGCTTTATACGGTCTTAAACAAGCACCCAAATCTTGGCATGACAGATTAAAAGCTTTTCTCATTAAACATGAATACAAAATAGGAATGGTAGATTACACACTTTTTACCAAGAAGAAAAGTTTAAACCTCATCATCATTAAAATATATGTTGACGCTATTATATTCGGCTCGACTTGTCAAGACACGTGTGATGAATTTTCCTAAATCATGCATGACGAGTTCGAGATGAGCGTGATGGGTGAACTTAACTTCTTCCTTGGACTACAAATAAAACAAAAGACGTAGAGTATGAGTCGGTAGATAGTAACAAGTATCGAGGCATGATAGGTAGTTTATTATACCTAATGGCAAGTAGGCATGATATCATGTTTAGTTTATGCCTTTGTGCCCGCTTCCAAGAGGCTCCCAAAACTCTCACCTTGAAAGTGGTTTAAGCGTTTCTTCCTGATACATTAAAGGCACTAACGCACTTAAGATATGGTATCATTAAGGGGGACCGCAATAAAACGAGTAGTATATGCCTAATCTGATCATGCAGGAGATTATTTGGACTAAAGAGCATAGGCGGTATTTGTACATTCGTGGAGGTTGTCTTTGACATCTTTTGGTTCTCGAAGAAACAACCATCTTGCTATACTCCACTACCTGAGTCGAATACGTAAGCACCGGAAAGGCATGTCAACAAGCACTATAGATGAAACAAGCTCTTATCGACTATGACATTCGACTCGATCCACTACCGAATCCGAATACATAAGCGCCGGAAAGGCATGTCAACAAGCACTATGGATGAAACAAGCTCTTATCGACTACGACGTACGACTCGACGACGTCCCGATCTTGTGCAACAATAAAAGCTTGATTGAACTTAGCAAAAACCCGGTGCAACACTCTCGAACCAAACATATTGAAATTCGTCACCACTTTCTTCGTGATAATGTCCAGAAAGGACATATCTCTATCGAAAAAAGTGCCGTCCGTCGACAACATCGTCGACATCCTTACGAAACCCCTTAAACATGAATCGTTTAATTATCTTCGTCTTGGTTTAGGAATGATGGAACACATCCCATAAATCGCGTTAGTCCGCTTCTCTTTCTTTTAGTCTCGATTTTAGTCCGCGTTCCATTCCGTGTCGTGACAATTTAACAACTTCATCCGAAGTTTGTTAAATATTTTTAATTCGCGAAATGCAAATTAACCTTTTTCAGGCGGCCCCCTGATCGATATAGGACCGCCACCAGCAGAGAACAAATATTAGCACTTAGTCAAAATTTTAAAACACTGAAAACCAAACACACCCCTTCCCTGCTGGTGCGGCGAACACGAAACCAAAACTACCATAACTCAAAATCAACCACCAAAATACTAATTGAAGATTAAATCATCACTAATAATCATTCCTAACATCACAAAGATCATCAATTGTAAGTCATTTCATCTATTTTCTTTCAATTTGAGTATAGGATTCATGATGAACACAAAAATTGAAATTGGGAATTTTTCATTTTTCTTTCAAGTTTGTACAATTAGGACTACTAGGATATAATGTATAACTAATATGCTTCCCTTAGACATAGGATTTACATACACTAGTGAGTTTGTTGAAAAATTGATTTCGAAGCAAAATCTCAATTTTATTTTCAAATCACTCATGTTAGGAACATAATAAAATTGTTGTTATGCATTGTTAATACGAATTAAAAACGTTTTTAAACACATGCATAATGATCTTATGAACAAAGGTCGAGATACATAATTCATATGTATTTTTCGACATGTTTGGATGAGCAAAATCAAATTAAGGAGCGTTTAGGTTAACTCTTAGGATTTTATTGTTAGGTCGAGTTAATCGTTACTCCACATTTGTCAAATTTAGGCACACACTAAAAACAATATCCATACAATACTACAAGTAAATGATAATAAAATGTGACTTCAATACTTTCTTTTTAGGTAATCATGCCTTGCAAATCATCTGAAGACCATAAAAATACAAGACACTATATCCCAATGATTTCACATGAATACCGTTCACCTATAAAAGAATGACTAAGAAACCTTGAAAGTCGCTACATTTATGAGGGTCGGGTGGTTTTTGAGGACTTCCCGGACCTACGCTATGTTCGGTCTTTGTTTAGTTTTCTTGAGTTTGAGTGTCTTCTTGAAATCAATGACCAAATTTGTCCTCGTTTCAAACTTGAATTTTATAGCCGATATCAAATAAACTATACCGATGAAGTTCAAATGTTAATCGAGTTTGTAATTCAAAATCAATTCTTTTCTTAAACTCTTGAAGAATTTGCTCAAATTCTTAACATACCTTGTGAGGGTGCTTGTGTCTTTACAGACAAATGGTCACTTGATGTGTTGGCATATGGTGTTCCTCGGGATGGTCCATACCAAACCAACCCTCCTTATCCTGATGACATCATTTCGTATATTCGAAATGATCAAAAAGGTCAAGTCACTCGCACCCGTTATAGGCAAACAATTAATGTTTAAGACTATCAAATTCTCACTCGTGAAATTTTGTCAACCTTGAAGCCTTTGGAAGAAATTATTCGTGAAAATGTTTTTTGTCTGGGGGGTAATCGAGACCATGTTCCCACGTGTCTTTGTTACATGCTATATTGTATTGTAAGATCCGAAAAATTCAACCTCGTCTATTATATGGCAAAACGAATGGAGTGGGTCACCAAACAAGCTAGGTTAATTTTACCCTATGGTATGTTATTAACTCGTTTGTTTAAATTTATCATGAGTGAGAGTCATGAGTTCTTGTACGATCGTGTCATGAATCCTCTTACCGCTCAACAAGAGCGAAAGACTAAAAAGGATCGTGGCATGAGAAGAGGTCATCACTCCACTTCTTCTTCCTCTGCCTTCGATCAACCATCCTCCTCTCATCTCAACGATGATGATGATGATGATGATGAAAATGAAGAAGGTACCTCATGTGTAAGCACTCCTTCTCCCACTCGTTTGTTAATTCATTAACAAATGAGGTTCCTCGAGTCTTTCAAAACCCACCAAACATTAACTCTAATATGGAACCATTTTACACCCGACAAACTGAAATCATCAACCGTCAAGTTTGATTTCTGAGATGAGCATCATGATGGATTAAGGTCAATTGGGAAAGGCCTCAGAAACTTGTGGAGAAACATGAAGAAGTGAGCAATTTGGAAAATTGCTATATGACAATATTAATTCCATTTACTACTTTATTATGATTAAGTACTTAAACTTATGCTATTTAGTAGTAACTTAGTATGTAGTATGGGCAATATAACTTACCTTGGATGATCATTCCATTTTATCATCCTAAACACTTGCTTACATGCACCTTGATACACTATGGTTACTTATATTATAAATGATTATCTCTTAGCTAATATACCTATATGTGCCTCTTTAATAGATCTTAGGATAGTTAATTTGGTGAATTTGATTCTTAGAAATTAGATGATTCGTGGTGAAATAGGATTGACTGCAAAAAGGTGTCTTTAGGAAACTTTTTCTGGACATGTTTTACAAAAGTTTGTAAAACTGGAAAAATTATGTTCCTCTAGAAAATGGCCCCCATAAATACTGGGCGGCCCCCTAATATATCTGGGACCACCTTATAATTATGGGACCGCCATCAGAGTCACGAGAATTTTACTGTGGCCACCTGATTTTCTGTGCAGTTGAATATCCTCTCCACTAGACACAGCTATACTTTCTGCATTTTCCTAAACCACTTTTGGAATCTATTTTCTTAATCCTCATGCTTTGCCTCTTCAATCTTATGCTTCCTAATTAAATAAGTCATCCTTCCCACTCTTCCTATCATCTTCATCCTCTTCAAACCATCCTACCATGGATTCCACTCAAGCTTCTTCCTCTAATCCTTCCAAGAAAATCAAACTAACCATAATCCCACCTAGAAAACTATTTGTTAACATTTCTAGTGATGAAGATGTCACCACCATACCTTCTCCTATAACAACATCCTCTTCTCCTTCTCTACCAAATGCACCATCAAAAACTCCATCCACCAAAGATACATCATCTACCTTTGGCACTACCTCTTCCTCATTTAAATCAAAACCTCAATCCTCGCCTCCTACTTCTAATAACACACCCTCTCCTCAACCAATCTATCCTTTTCTTGAAAATGTCATGGATGCACCTCCAAGACCCTCACATCCACCTCTACTCCAAAGTCATGCCTCCTTGGACATCACTCTTTCCTTGTCACCAATCACCCCTCTTGATCACATTCTTGATACCTCATCACCACCTTCACCACAACCACAACCTCAACCACTTCTCATGGGTCATCCCATTTACTTCAACTATCATAACTATCATGGGTCAACTTATCTTTGTTGTTTTCCCAACCGTGATCTTATCTTTTCTCTTATGGATGAGATGAACCTAATGTTTGCTCACATTGAGTATCTTCTTACTTCCAACATGATTGTACTCTCTCTACCTCACCCTTAAAAACTAGGTCATATCACCTCATAATTGGTCACCCTAACCTTTTTGCTTAAAGTCACTTCCTATGAATCAAGGATCATCTAGGATCTATGTTGTGTTAACTCTATCTACCTTATGTAGTATGTTTATATTGAATTTCCATTAACTAGTTAAGCCAGAGAAGAAGGCGTATCCTTAGAACGATTTTAGAAGAACAATAATTTGTCCTATGATTCTAGATGTAATAATTACTATATGGAGAGTATCCGGCATATAGATTATTAGTCTGTATCACTTAGAATCCAGGCTTGAATGATAGGGTCGCATTACAAAAAAGCACGTAAACAAGTTATGAATTGATTATACATAAACATGCATGCAACGATATAACTTAAGTAATTAAGATATAAACAAAACCAAACATTTAAATCTTCATAATAACGGCTAATACCCAAAGGTATTAGCCTTCAAATATCATAATTAATACAAGAGGTAATTGTTTTAGCCAAGGTAAACTAACCGAGTTAACAAATGATACCAAAAACTAAACGATTACAAAAGTATAAGAAATTACACGTTGTCTTCTATGGATTGGAATGCTTGCAAGACCTACTGGTATGTGCTTAAATACACATACCTTTTACCTTTAAAAACGAGCTGAAATAACCAAAAACGGACTTAAAATGCCAAAGATACGCTTGTTTTGCTAATTGTATTGTGCAAGGAAAGGAACGGATTAAACCAGGAAAAGGACGAAAAACAAAGCAAAAGGGACAAAACTGGACTCGGAATGGAAAAGTGTGAAGGACAAAGCCAAATCAAGCCAAAGACCAGAAAAGTCAGTCAAATTCAACTCAACAAATTATACAGTCAAAAACCGGAAGCCGTAATTGGAAAAATACTTGGATTGCAATCTCAACCCATCTGATGGGCCGGGAAAGCCCAATAGTATATTAATGAAGACTGTGAAGAGTTTGAAGGCCCAATCCCAGCCAATCTCAGCCATTGTGTTCACAAAGCCCAATAACAAAACCAATACCCAAGGAGCCCCAAAACATTTTTTTTATAAAATATTAGGTACTTAAAATGTCATTTCTAAATTTGTTTTATAAAGAAAATTGAAAAAAAATAAAAGAGGGACTGAAATTGTTACTTTACAAACCCTTTTTCCCTTTTAAATAGCCAAGGCTAATTTCTGCCAATGGGTAAAGTTTCTTTAAGTCGTTTATTTACAAAACAGCGAGGGGCCATTTTTGTGGCAACTTGAAACCTAATTATGACTAGAAATAAAAGGTTTACAAAAGAATGAAATGAAATGAAAGTGGAGGGTCTTCTTTTGGACATTTTGAAACTTTTAAAAACCTGCACCCAATACCGATCAACCCTCTCAACCCTTTCCCGCTAATCCTTAAAAGCCCACCTCACATGTTGCTCTTTCTTTTACCCAATCCACCTAGAACCAGTTAACATTTCCCCACTTCCCACAACCCAAATTGTGCCAGGTTGGCAATCCCCTTAACCCAAGGTGTTCAATGGCGATGATTGTTTTAAAAGTAACACAAAAGTAATCTGAGGGCAGGATTGGTTGCTGAGTTAACCCACTCTCAAACTAACACCAACACAGGAAGAGGAAGAAGACCTTGGGGCTTTTATAAATTCCAAGAAACACAGCCAACCAGAGGACCTTTTTTTTCCTAGTTTTTTGTATTTAAATTAAGTTGTAATATTAAGCTTTCAGTTTTCTATTTCTTTTGTAATGTTGTTATTTTAAAAAGATTAATGCAAGCTTTCTAAGTTGATTTTAAATTTCCTTGTTTTCATAACTATGTGACTTAATGATCCAAATTAAGTGCTTTAGATTCTACTAAACTCATTTAAATTTGTTCTTAAACCCTCACTTTAACCATATAATCAGTTGCTTTAGTTTGAATTTAGGTAAAGCAGTTTATTTAATATCTTTTTAAAAGTAAGGGGGTGTTTGGTATATGGTCAAAATGGGTGATTCTGAGTATTTCTCATGTGGCAAGCACCTCGCAACTTTGGTGGGTGTGAGGGGGTTAATCAAGCCACTTACATCACCATTTTTTGTTTTAAAATCAGTTTTTAAGTCCTTTTTTATATTCTGTCAAAACTTTAATAAGCTAACTCAAGCTAAACCACTTAAGCTGCTTATGCAGCTTAAGTACACTTTGTTTATGCTTATTCAAGTGTTCCTAACCAAATAAAACACCCTTTGTTGCTGCCCTTTTACTTTGACAACATAAGTCAAATTTTAAGCTTTGAATAATTTTTGAAAGTAACCAATTTTAAACCCAAAATTCAGCAGCTTTTATTGTTTTTTAGGCCCCCAAGTTTTGAAAATAAGCTCATTGGAGAACCCTTTTTATCTGTTTGTGCTTTGTATTGGCCAAAAAGCTCATAAGAGCTTATTAGATAAGCCAAAAAAGAGCCATTCACCACTGCTGTTTGCCTAGTGCTGAGCACCAAAGTTTCAGCACCTTTTATCTAGCTTATTTATTATTAGCATTTAGGTGCTTTTAGCTTTTTATTGTAGCTTAATAATTGTTCTTTAAGCTCCCAAAGTAGTATAGCTTATCTCCCTTTCTAGATTAGCTTAAAAGTAGCTTAAAGTAGCCTTTTCTCTTTTTTTTATAAACTGTCAATTTAAGTTTATTTCTGTTTGGCTTATTTTAGAGCTTATTTTTACCTACATTTAGTTAAAGTAAGTAGATAAAGATAGTAGATTAGTTCTCTTCACTTTACCAGCTTATTTGGAGCCTTTTCGTCTTTAAGCAAAAAAGCCAATAAGTGTTTTGGCTTATGTCTGGCATTTGCCCACAACAGCTTATTTTTCAGGCTTATTCAGTGACTTTCAGACCTTATGCCTTTTATTAAAAATGTTGCCATTAAGCTGCTTTATAACTTTGTTTTTTTAAGTTTTGTAAAATAAGCACTTTGGACCTTATTTGATAATCGGGGTCCAATTCAGGGACCATTTATGTAACTTTCGATTTTCTTGTTAGCACAGTTAATTCCTTAGGTTAGATTCTTGTTACACTGTTAGTCCTTTAGGGTATTACACAGTTAGTCCTTGTCAGTTAGGTAGTTAGATTTATTTAATTTAATTTAGTAACTTAGGGTTTAAGTTAATTAGTTTAATTAATTATAATTGCTACAGTAAATTTTGGCATTTTTACATTTTTAACTTTGTTTAACATTTTCTCTATTTAATTTAAATTTTCCAGAAATTTCTAGACTTTTATTTTCTGGTTCTTTTTCTATTTTCTTAATTACTATTAGTATTTAATATTTTAAAAATTTCATAAAAATACAAAAATTAAACAAAAAAATTAGTTTTCTTTTTTTAGAAAAATTTTCTTTAATCAATAGTTTGTAGGAAATTATTTTAAAAACTTGTGTAGGGTGCTTTGCCATAATTTCAGTTCGGGGGGGCTCGTTTACGATGTTCGACTTTTTCGTTTCTTACCGTTTTGTATCGTTTTAAATCCGATTTGAAATTTTTTACATTTTCTTTTAAGTTAGAATATTTTCAATTTATTTAAATTTTAAAATTAATTTTAGGACTTTATTTTTGAAATTTTTAGTTTTAGCTTGCAATTTAATTCCCGGTAGTCCATAATTGCATGTTTAATTTAGTTTAATAGTTTTAATTATTTTAGTTAAGTATTTTTAGCCTAATTACGTTCCCCGTAGATTTCTTTGGATTTTCTTGCCATTATTTATTCCCCGTAGTTTAGGTTTTATTCCGTTAACTATTTTTGTTCCCCGTAGTATAATTAGATTCCCATTTTCCCTGCTTGTTTCTTGTAGAAATAATTTTAGTTTTCCTTTAATTAATTTTAGTTTATCTAGTTAAAAATCAAAATCATGCGTTTTCAATTCAAATCATCCATGATTCGTATCGATTTACATTCCAGCCTCGTTGGGGATTTACGACCACAGGAGAAAAAACTCTATACTATTGCTCGGTATCATTGACTTTGCTCTTAAAACATTCTTACTATATATTTGATATTTTATTATATTGTATATATTTTAAGGTATAGTCTGAGCGGATCAATTTTTGGCGCCGTTGCCGGGGAGGCTGTGCAACCGTTTATCGTTACGTTTGACCATCTGTTTTTGAAATTGTGAATATTTTCTTTTATTATAAAAATATAAAAAAAAAAAAAAAAAAAAAAATAAAAAATATAAAAACATTGTCCATAAAAAAGAAATAAAATTCACAAATTGGTAAAATACCAAAATATAATATTCTCAACTGAGGTATTATCATAATAAGTTCCGGTGAACTTGTTGGTTCCCAACTCGAACAAAAGATTTAAAAACTTGCCTTTTGTGTCTCTTACGTCGTACGGCTCACCTTGAGAGGTTAAAACAAACTATAAAGTGGGTATAAGGAGGGTTGTTCCTAGGAACTACGACCCGAAAGGAGAAATAAGCTTCGCGCTATTCCTACTCCTCCGCTCACCTGTGCGTTTATCTTTTTGAGAGCTACCGTGAAGTAAGTAGATTATCAGGCTTAAGTTGTCTTATCATTTTGTCCGTTAAAATAAATTGTGAATTGATGGAAAACCCAAAAATAATCTTCTTTTTCTTCGTATCAATTAATTCTTTTTTCTATCATATTCTTGTTTATTCTTATGACGTCATTCGATTATCGTTTGAATCCAATTTACGCGATTAAAGAATGCTCGTCTTGTGGAAGTTTGTACACTTCAAACTGTGGTTGTTTGAAAGGGAGTCTTGAAGACAAGATTCTTGTTCCTAAACCCCCTCGAAATTGTGCAAGGTGTGCAAAGTGTGGAACCCCGATTGATGGTCCATATTGTCAAGGATGTGCTCTTTTACGAAAGGAATTTATGGAAGGTTTGCTTACAAACTGTGTGGAAAATGAATTTTTCAAAGACTTCCAAGACACTTCCGAGTCATCCGACGACAATACCAACGTTGTTAATGCTCCTCGAGAGCCAATCGTTGTTAATCAGGACCCCAGTGAAAATTCCTCACCAAGTCCTCTACACATTGACCATTGTTGTACGTTGCGGTGAATCGTTAGATGGTATCTTTTGTCGACCAATGCACATGTAAGTTTGTGGGAAGGTGCTCAATTACGGTTATAATTGCCTCCAAATAGTTCGATTCCTCTAATTCGGACCATGCAACACTCAAACCATTAGTGAGCCCCTACAAAACTTGCAAAGTTTGCAACAACAATGTCTTTTGGACATGGCCAAGATGTGTTGCACTGAATACGATGGAGTTTTGTTTTTATTGTAAGTTGAAATGAAATACAAATCAATGTTTCAATTCCGTACTCTTCTAACGATTCTCCAAGTATTGCAAACCACCCTCCACAACCACAATGCGTACCATACTCTCGTGAATTATGTGGGAACGACTCTCATTACAGTTACGATTGTCCACCTCAAGTCCCGTTTGTCTACAATCAGGACCCATGTTTCAATCAAAACTTTGATTATTTTCCACAAACTTCACCGAGTTTTTACAACAATATCTTTGTTGTGAAAATTGCGGGGGTCCTCATGAAACCTTCCAATGTCAACCAATGAATGAAGACTATTATCATAAGCAAAATTTTTGCTATGATTCAAATTCTTTTGGTTTTGACCAAATTCAACCCCCACAATATACCGTCAATCATCCAATCTTCACTTCCCAAAATGAGCTTCTCAATTCTCAAAATAAGCTTATGGAACAGATGACAACCTTACGTGATTTGGTTGATCAAGTCATAAAAAAGAAGGAAGAAGAAAAGCGAATCGCGGAAGAACAAGCGGCTAAAGATCGATCTTGGAAGATTCCATTTGCTACGTTACGTGACGAAGGACAACACAATTGCAATACACCGTTTTACAATCGGAGGAGCCAATAACTCTCTAAGTATGGGGGACGAGCATCTTGACACTATTCCGGAAACGGAATTGGACGAATTCATAAAGTCTAGTGTTGAGGACCTTGTCCAAATCCCAAGTGAGTCCAAAGGTATTCCCGACAAAATGTGTGATGTGCCTCTTTGTAACAATACACCTCTCTAAATGCTCTCAATGAACACTCTGAGATTGTTGTCAATTCCAACGATGATAATTCTTCGAGTGATGACGATTCTACCTACGGTGAGGATATCGAGTATGTCGATGCATCACCTCCCGATGTTGAGATCGTAAGCTTAGAGGTGGTGGAGATTGTTAATCCGGAAGTTAGAAGGATTGATTGAGACATCTTTTAACAATCAAAGACGATATCTCTTCGTGAAAAATTGTCGAATGTCAATTCTTTCTTATTACTAAGATCGATTCATTAAGTGATAATCCTACTCCATCTTCCGATTTGTGATCAAGTCTACTCCTCATTCTAATCTTTTCTTGGAGGAGGACTTACACCTTTGATAAATTCTATCCCGCATTGAAACTTTCCGCTTTAATCTAGAAGAGATTAGTAGTGGCAGTCCCACTACTCATTCTGAGTTATCTCTTCCTGATTATAAAGCTTTCTACATTGATAACGATCATTTTAAAGAGAGGAATAGTGGCAGTACCACTACTCATGTTGATTTTTCTCAATATGATTCGTTTATCTTTGATCTTTCGAATGATCAGTTTCCTCCTAAGATTGGAGTGACTTAATCATGAGGATGTTCGCCGTTGACGTGCTCACCATCATATCTCACAGAGTATGATTCATTTCTGCTTTAGTTGAGCCGAGCGGCAATTCTTCCATGATGTGGTGAATGATATTTCCCAACAAAGAGAACCAGAGTTCATGTGACTAATGTTTTACCACCCTCCCACCTGGATACGGTTTCTCATACTTTTAAGTGAACCTCTCTTCGCTTATATTGTATGGATTTTTCTTCCATTTCTCACGTATCCAGTTGCTCCACCATATCTTCTCTCCTGTGGGAATGAAGACATCATTTTTGATCCCGGCATCTCAATGTATCATTCTTTTATGCCGGATGTATCTCATCGGAGTGGAACTTTCATGAAATTCAATGTTTTCAAAACTCTTGAATGAAAGTCCGATGATGATTTTACCTTCCACTTGCTTCCCCATGGACCAATGAATTCGGGGGACGGGTCAAGCGTCGGGACCCTAAACAAGCGCTTCGTGGGAGGCACCCCATGCTTATCAGTAGTAGTAATAAATAAGTGTTTTGTGTGTGAGAAGGCTTACATTTTCCATTACCCGTGTTTTGTCCATGTTTTGTGTGCTTTGTGTTGTATGTCAGGTATTCGATTGTGAAGCTCTCGATTCTGTATTTTTAACTCGAGTTCACATCCTCAGCTTCATTTGGGAATTCAGTATCAAATTAATCGACTATGTTTTATCTTTTGGCCACTTCATAAACGGCCTTAGATTTACGTAGATAACCCCTTTGAAACATCGAGGCGGTTAGTTCTAGTATGGGGGGGAATCTTCGATTTGATTTTTGGCCAGCAGTGTTGTTATCAGTAATTCCGTTTTTACACCAAATTTT
The DNA here is from genome assembly GCA_026074375.1 of Tanacetum coccineum. Lineage (NCBI taxonomy): Eukaryota > Viridiplantae > Streptophyta > Magnoliopsida > Asterales > Asteraceae > Tanacetum > Tanacetum coccineum. Next base: position 12,418 of record BQNB010049704.1, on the reverse strand, counting down.
TTGCAAAATTACCAAAAAAATGAAAACATTTAAATATTTTCCAAACTAGAATAAGTGTTTTTTTTTTGGGTAGAGTAAGAATAAAATTTTTGGACTCGATCGGGCGTGTTGAAGCCCTAGCTAGTTTTTAGGCCAAAGCTTCACGAATTGCTTTGAATTCTTAAGTTGAAGAAGAGAATTGATAGAGTTAAATATAAGTTTCTGTGCATGCAAGATTCTATAAAAACGTATATGAAGAACTAGTGTTCTTTTTCTCCCATAAGCTTCTACTCGCTATCATACGGTTCGGATTTAATTCAGCTATGTCACTCGATGTTTTCAGGAAAAAAGCTTCAAATTGTGACTTGATTCTTTAAAAAAAAAGCAAAAGTTTTGAAAAGATTTAATGCCAATAAAGCATACATTTGATTATATGGAGCAAGTAATAGATGTGTCGTGATATCCCACTCGCTAACCACGAGGTGGGGTTCAAACTAAACATCTTGTTTAGGGACTTGGTGTGTCGTGAATCTCACTTGGAAGAAAGGGTCTAGGTGAGGGTTCAAACTAAGTCAATAATCCTTAGCCTATTAGGAAGAAGGTGTTGTTGTGATTTCCCACTACGTAGCATCGGGGTGGGGTTTTCAAATAAGAACCACGGACGTTGGTTGTGATATCCTACTAGGGAGCGAGGCCTGGGTAGGTGTTCAAACTAAGCAACGCATTCCTAGCTAAAAAAAAAAAAAAAAAAAAAAAAAATAAATAAAAAAAAAAAAAAAAAAAAAAAAATAATAATAATAATAATTTTGAAGTTCTATAAAATATCTTTTTTTTTTTTAAAGTTGCAAAGTCTATATAAATTGTTGCTTTGGTCACGATTCATTTGTGACTATGAGAATAAGTTGATATATGGTTGAGTTAAATCGTGCACACACACGTAATCATCTTATCCATGTAGGAGTTCAAAAGTTCACCAGTCATAGTATGCTGGGCTTGACACCTAAACTTATATCGAAATGATATAGTTTAATTGCGTGCTTAAGATAGTCGAAAATTCGGGGACGGGGAATTTCCGTCAGACATCCGTAGATTATTCTAAGGAGTTTCTCACTCTATGATCCATTGTGAGTTAATTAAGAAAGACAAACATTCAAAAATCCAAAAAAATTAGAGTAGTCAATGTACATACAAAATATGGTGTTAATCGGTATTTGACGAAGCTATAGACTTTCTTTCTTTGACAAAACCTTTGCTACTTTTCAAAGTTATTAGTCGGAGGTGGGGGCAATCTCATTCTCATCCAATCCACTTCAATCCGCATTCACACTCACCTCACAACATTAAGTTCACAATCATCCCATCAGAATCACTCCTTTTCAAGGTCTACCCCAAGATTCCCCCCCACCTTCATCAAGAATCCCAATTTCAACCAAGCAAGAGTTTTGCCTTCAAGATCAAACCTTCAAGGTCACCAAGAAATCATTCACTCTCAACTCTCCCAACCCTCAAGTATTTTTTTTCCTCCCAAGATCTCATCTTCTAAGAAAGACCCATTGCAAGTTCTCTCCTTCCACAACTCCCCATCATCCCATTCTTCCTCCAATCATTCCAGCCCAAGGGTCACAAGAGTTTTCTTCAATCCCTCCCAAGCAAGAGCAAGATCTCTCATCAACTCCTCCCATTCCAATCCCATCAAGCATTCCTCCACTTCACACTCTTTCCAAGATCCACTTCAAAGATTTTAATCAAGATCAATTCATCAAATCAGACATCTAGAGTCTTAGTTTTCGTAAATGCTTTACTTCATAGCATTGGTGAGACACGCATGTGTAGTTGGGGATTGTTGGTATGTGCTTAATACACATACTTTTACCTTTAAAAACGAGCTGAATAACCAAAAAGACTTAAATGCCAAAGATACCGTTGTTTTGCTAAATGTATTGTGCTAGGAACGGATAACAAGAAAAGGACGAAAAACAAAGCCAAAACGACAAAACTGGACTCGGAATGGAAAAGCTGTGAAGGACAAAGCCAAATCAAAGCCAAAGACCAGAAAAGTCAAAGTCAAAGTCAACTCAACAAATTAACAGTCAAAACCGGAGCCGTAATTGAAGAATACTATTGGATGCAATCTCAACCCATCTGATGGGCCGGGAAATGCCAATTTTTATTAATGAAGACTATGAAGAGTTTGAAGGCCCAATCCCAGCCAATCTCAGCCATTGTATTCACATAGACTCCAATAACAAAACCCAAAAACCCAAGGAAAGCCCAAACATTTTTTTTTTAAAATATTAGATATTGAAATGTAAATTTCTAAATTTGTTTTATAAAGAAAATTGAAAAAAATAAAAGAGGGACTGAAATTGTTACTTTACAAACCCTTTTTCCCTTTTAAATAGCCAAGGGCTATTTCTGCCAAATGGGTAAAGTTTCTTATTACAAAACAGCAGGGGCCATTTGTGGCAACCTTGAAACCTTATTATAACTAGAAATAAAAGGTTTACAAAAGAATGAAAAGAAATGAAAAGTGGAGGGTTTCTTTTTGGCAATTTTGAAAGTTTTAAAAACTGCACCAATACCATCATCCCTCTCAACCTTCCAGCCTAATCCTAAAAGCTCCCACCCTCACATGTTTGCCTTCTCCTTCCTTTTACCCAAATCCATCATAACGTCTAAAAACATTCCCCCACTTCCCACTAACCCCAATTGATGCCAGGTTGGCAATCCCCCTTAACCCAAGGTGTATCAATGGCGATGATTGTTTTAAAAGTAACACAAAAGTAATCTGAGGGCCAGGATTGGTTGCTGAGTAAACCCCTTCACAATAAACACAACAAGAGAAGAAGAGACCTTGGGGCTTTTATAAATTCCAAGAAACACAGCCAACCAGAGGGACCTTTTTTTTCCTAGTTTTTTGTATTTAAATTAAGTTGTAATATTAAGCTTTCAGTTTTCTATTTCTTTTGTAATGTTGTTATTTTAAAAAGATTAATGCAAGCTTTCTAAGTTGATTTTAAATTTCCTTGTTTTCATAACTATGTGACTTAATGATCCAAAATTAAGTGCTTTAGATTTTAACTAACTCATTTAAAATTTGTTCTTTGAACCCTCACTTTAAAACATATAAATCAGTTGCTTTAGTTTGATTTAGGTAAAGCGTTTATTTAATATTTTTTAAAGTAAGGGGGTGTTGGTATATGGTCAAAATGGGTGATTCTGAGTTTGTTCATGGGTAAGCACACTCAGCCAACTTTGGCTGAGTGTGAGGGGTTAATCAAGCCACTTACATCACCATTTTTTGTTTTAAAATCAGTTTTTAAGTTTTTTTTTATATTCTGTCAAAACTTTAATAAGCTAACTCAAGCTAAACCACTTAAGCTGCTTATGCAGCTTAAGCACACTTTGTTTATGCTTATTCAAGTGTTTCTAACCAAATAAAACACCCTTTGTTGCTGCCCTTTTACTTTGACAACATAAGTCAAATTTTAAGCTTTGAATAATTTTTGAAAGTAACCAATTTTAAACCCAAAATTCAGCCTTTTATTGTTTTTTAGGCCCCCAAGTTTTGAAAATAAGCTCATTGGAGAACCTTTTTAATCTGTTTGTGCTTTGTATTGGCCAAAAAGCTCATAAGAGCTTATTAGATAAGCCCAAAAAGAGCCAATCACCACTGCTGTTTGTCCCCTGGTGCTGAGCACCAAAGTTCAGCACCTTTTTCCAGCTTATTTATCTATTAAGCACTTAGGTGTTTTAGCTTTTTATTGTAGCTTAATAATTGTTCTTTAAGCTCCCAAAGTAGTATAGCTTATCTCCCTTTCTAGATTAGCTTAAAAGTAGCTTAAAGTAGCCTTTTCTTTTTTTATAAACTGTCAATTTAAGTTTATTTCTGTTTGGCTTATTTTAGAGCTTATTTTTACCTACATTTAGTTAAAGTAAGTAGATAAAGCATAGTTTGATTAGTCTCTTCACTTTCCAGCTTATTTGGAGCCTTTTAGCTTAAGCAAAAAGCCAATAAGCTGTTTAGGCTTATTTGGCATTCTGCCCCAACAAGCTTATTTTTCAGGCTTATTCAGTGACTTTCAGACCTTATGCCTTTTATTAAAAATGTTGCCATTAAGCTGCTTTATAACTTTGTTTTTTTTTTTTAAGTTTGTTAAAATAAGCAACTTTGGAACTTATTTTGATAATCGGGGTCCAATTCAGGGACCATTTATGTAACTTTCGATTTTCTTGTTAGCACAGTTAATTCCTTAGGTTAGATTCTTGTTACACTGTTAGTCCTTTAGGGTATTACACAGTTAGTCCTTGTCAGTTAGGTAGTTAGATTTATTTAATTTAATTAATTAAATTTAGGGTTTAATTTAATTAGTTTAATTACTTTTAATTGCTACAGTAATTTTGGGCATTTTTACATCTTTTAACTTTGTTAACTTTTTTTTATTTAATTAAATTTTCAGAAATTTTAGTACACTTCTTTTATTTTCTGTCTTTTTCTATTTTCTTAATTTTAATTAGTATTTAATATTTAAAAATTCATAAAAAATACAAAAATTAACAAAAAATTATTTTTCTTTTTTAGAAAATTTTCTTTAATCAACTAGTTTGTAGGAAAATTATTTTTTATTAAAATTATGTTTGGGTGCTTTTGGCCCCAAATTTCAGTTCCGGGCTCGTTTACGAGTTCGACTTTTTCGTTTCTTACCGTTTTGTTCGCTTTTTAACTCCGATTTTGAAATTTTTTACATTTTCTTTTAAGTTAGAATATTTTTAATTTATTTAAATTTTAAAATTAATTTTAGGACTTTATTTTTGAAATTTTTAGTTTTAGCTTGCAATTTAATTCCCGGTAGTCCATAATTGCATGTTTAATTTAGTTTAATAGTTTTAATTATTTTAGTTAAGTATTATTAGGCCTAATTTCGTTCCCTGTTAGATTTCTTAGGATTTTCATTGCCCATTATTTTGTCCCGTAGTTTTAGTTTAAGTAATAATAGTCTTAATTCATCGTTATGAATGATTTATCGTATAAACTTATTTTTGTGCCCGTAGTATATTTCAGATTCCCTTTCCACTGCTTGTTTCTTTGTTAGGGGTGGGGTGGAAAACTTTTTAATTTTAGTTTTCTTTATTAATTTTAGTTTATTTCTAGTTAAAAACTCAAAAATCATTCGTTTCTTCAATTTCAAATCATCAATTCATTCGTATGATTTTACCATCCAGCCTGTTGGGGATTTACGACCGGGAATAACTTATACTACTTCTCAGTATCATGACTCTGCTCTTTAAACTATTCTTACATGTATATTTGTATTTTAATATTATTATATGTATTTTAAGGGTATCGTCTGAGCGGATCAATTTCTGCTCTTTTTCTCTATGAAAATCAACTTTTATGGTTTGTATCGAGATATATTTAGCACACTTAAAATCGTTTTTTTTTGAGTTTTGTATTTATATGGTCTGGAAGTCGGTTCGATACGGCGTATCCAAGGGATTTGATACGGCGTGTTAGAGTTTCTTGGAGTAGGGAGCACGTTTGATATCTTCTAGAATATTCACATACTATATCTTCAATACGGCGTATTGATATATTCTGGATACGGCGTATTGATCTTTTTTCCTTTGTGGTCTTTGGTGAGTGCAGGCACGGATACGCCGTATCGCCCTTGATGGATATGACGTATTGGTCTTCAGAATAGTAATCTTCAAAATATCTTCATTTAAGCTCCAAAATGCGCGCCTTTTGCTAATATTCACCAAGTACTCCATAATTACTGTAATTCTCAAATATAAACGATTAAGCAACAATTCTTTACAATCATTATATAAAATGAGTTAAATACATGGGATAAACTGTCTATAAAATCGACGATATTTTATGTTATCAAATATCCCCCATTAAATCATAATTGTCCTAAGTAGCTTTAGATAGTCTTATAACACAATATATCCCTAAGGATATTTACGTTTAAAGCATTATTTGATCAATTACAAGTTACACACCAAACACCCTTCGAAATAGGACAAAGATGAAACAACTCACAATAACTAACTAATCTTTGTGGTAACATGACTCAAATCACTCAACTAATCTATGTGGTAACATGTAACTAATTCTCTCAATTGCTCGGTCGTGACGAGTATTTAGTCATAAGCTTGGCAAGGATACACATCTCTACTACTAAAGCTAAGGAGTAACAAGTTCATAGAGGTAAATATGGGTTTGTATGATAAGGCTTAGGGTTGATTACTCTAACTAATCTTTATCGATATCAATATTCTAGGAGGGTGACAAAGACCACACATACACACCCGTAACGACGGGATAGACACATGTGACTGCTCACTCCCACCTCGAATAAGCTAAAGAGTAGGAATATTAAAGTAATATAGGGTATGGATCTTCTAACTTTCACCAATAGTAATAAACCAACAAGGCAGCTGAGCACATGGCCGTAACGACAGAATAGACATGCACGCTCGATCACATCCTCATTCGCGTAAAACCCATGCTTAATGATTAGGAAAAGGAATTAATATGTTGTTAAATAAAAATTAAGAAACAAATAGATTAAGTCTAATATACAAGTTGCTAGACACTTTTTTTTCTTGAGCGCTACCATGATAAAGACACAACTATTTACAATGTCTTGATCATAGATCAAAAACAACAACCTAAGTTGGCGTTCCCGTAATGGTCAACTTCCTAAACATCCCATACTTTACATACTTTACAAGGCAAGTGGCGATATCTTCCACTTTATACAATACTCTACATCGTCGATTTGTATCAACAAATAATCGATCCTTCATGTAATTCCTTTGGTAGTTGTGAAAAGATTATCTTCAAACCTTCTTTCTCTCTCTTTTTTGTAATTTTTCTAATTTTTTTGATTTTTTTTCATAACACTATACTACGAAACTCGGTGTAATTTCACCATCTTCATGATCATAATAATTTCGGATAATTTCTTCGATAATTCCTTCATTCTTCGGGTGTACCATTAATTGGGATGGTAGTAAAAATACATGAGTTTTGACTATAATATACATTTCCATTTGCAATGTACAAATTTCTTCCAACCATACCAAAATAGACACTAAGACTTGCGAAATACAAACTTTACACTTTAAGCAACTAGCAACTGTAAAATAAACTTAATCTAACAGGGTAGGTTAAGGTGTAAAGGTGTAACGAAACAAATAATTGGTGTAGTTCCTAAAGGATTGGCTCTACGGGTGTTCTAGGGGTATCTTACTCTTAAAATAAGAGTAAATAAAAGGGTTTATACGGGGTTAACTAACCAGTGTAGTTAGTTAATAAGCAACACGTAAAGGCGATTTGGGTGTCATCCTAAAATTTACCAATTGAAACAAGTTACTCCATCTAAATTCATAGTACTCATTATTGCGGTCTCGAATAGATATATCAAGCCAAGTTCTAAAGTCTACTACATCACCGGCACACTCATATTTTGTGGAATTTGAGTAAACATTTGGAAACGGGTAAGGTTAAATCCTCACAATATCTAACAAGGGTTATTGTGTGCGGGTTATGTATCATGTAATTTCACAAAAGTATGCTTGAAAAAAATTTAAATTTGAGCATAATTTAAGCATTTTAGTGTGAAAGATAGGACAAGTATCATTCTAATTCTCATCCCCCCACTTGAATTATACAACGTCCTCGTTGTATAGATAAAACATAAAATACGGGATTTTAAAAAATATTAGAATGAGAAACTCCCCTGATATTTGCTTAGTAGATTCTCTATGTTGACTTTAATTGAGCAAGATTGTGTGTTGAACAGCCGTCTTGAAGTTTCAAGACTCCAACACTTCAAGATCTCCAGATTTGTAAATTCTCCACCAATATTTGTCAATATTTCTTTGCTTCCAAGGTCCTGTATAAAATATAGGAAAAGCATGTGCATTCCGATCTTGGTACCTACGGTTAATTTAAACTAAACTAATCAAACTAAATACGGGTCAGTTTGGTAAATACGCCGTATCATGTGCATGAATACGTCGTATTACCAAAACTGACAGTAATATTTTTAAAGTGCATAAAAAAGTAAAGACTGATAACGTCCAGATAATTAATACATCGTATGGTATGGAGCGGATAAGCCATATTGATGTCTAGGAAGACAGACTCGATAAAAATAAATAACATTTCGGGTTATCTCTCGGGAAGCAATTTTGTTTACAGCGAAGTCTTTAAGTTAGACTTTTCTTCAGCTTCTCCACACACTTGAAATCACTCTCTATTCTTAATTCTGTTATTCTCGTTTGGATATGATATTTGTATATGAAATGTACTCACGAGCTATGGTGTTGAACTTACTGCCTATCTTTGTTCTATCATGCACAAACAAATCAAAACGCCATACCATGATATATATACAAAAGATAAGCAGTTTTAAGTTTAGGTATAACATGATATAAATAATATAAATGTACAAGAGATATAAAGAAAAGATAAGGATAGGGGGATCATGGGTCTGGCTGCTGTTGGTCCTGCTGGGCCGTGGAGGTGCTGGCACCGTCAGTCCTGCGCCTGGTGCGTCTTTGGAATGCCCCAGGTGAGCTCCCTCGGAAAGTTCCATCGAATGCCTGGTATGTCTGCCCACTAGCCTTCATCAGCTGTGCCATACATGAAATCATCCATGTGGAGAATCTCCCCTGATCAGTCATCGATCTCTCTACAAGTCCACGTAAACTCCCGACATCCCTACGCAGTCCCTGCACCTCCTCCTTAAGTCTCTCTAATCTCTGGGGCATAGTTCTAGCAGCAACTAGAGGTGGTGGCGGTGGCTGTTGAGGTGCCTGCTCGGGTTCCGGATCAGCCTGGACACCCTCATCAACAGCAGGAGCATCCTGAGCTACTCTAGGGGCACCAGTCGCAGCATCGGGCTGCCTCTCTGGTCCCAGGGCTACCCAAGCCTATGTATCATCAATCTTTATATAGATCTATAATCTCACCAGCTCAGCCATATCAATAACCTGGAGCTCAGGGGCAATAATCGTCAATCCCTGAAGTATCTCTGTAGTCAGGAGTCCAAAATGCTCAGCCAATCGAGCTACAAATTGTCAACTAGAAATATGAGCCCCGCTCTTCCTCCCAGCAGCAAACCTCCTTAGATATCAGGCTAATAAGTAAGAGATGTTGACCGATCCAACATCCAGCCCTCTAAACTAAAACAAATCAATCACGGTCACCTTTTCAGGTGCCTGACTCCTACCAGCAATACTATGTGCCATCATCCTTTGGCAAAGTCTCAGCACCGGATCTCTAATCAAAGTGTAGGAATGGGGATGTCCCAAGAAATCTCCATCAGTAGAAATATCCCTCCAATAATCATGTAGATCCCCCTTCCTAGGGATCATCCTCTCACTCTCACTCTAGTACCTAGCAAAACCAGGGGACTCCATCTCTTCCCCGGTATGTAATCCCAAGGCCAAAATAAACTGCATCTAGCTCAAACGTCTCGTGGCTCCACCTAACTAAAACTGAATAGTATCAGGAGCATCCAAGTCAAGAAATACCTCTCCAAATATAAGCGTACTAAGGAACTCTAGAATGAGCTCCTAAACCAGTAGTCCCCTAGTATCAAACAGCCTCCCTCAAGCTCGACTAGCGAATACTACAACAATGGCATCATCACGGTGCTCCATCACTATCCTAGAAAACAAACCATCTCTCATAAGCTCGAGCATCCTCTGAAAGTCCACAACCTAGACCCAGTGTATCTCTCGACTGTAAATCCTCTCCAACCTCTCCTCAAAATCAGCAACATCCGCATCAGTGTACTCTAAACCCTGGTACCTAAAAAATGGGTGTCTCTGCTCACGTGGTGGTAAGGGTGCCATATCTGCAAAATCAACGAGAATAGCACAAAGATTATAGAATTTTAAACATTCTGTTCTGAGGGTGGATACGGCGTATTCATAAATGGATATGCCATATAAGGATCAATAAATTCAATACGCCGTATAGAGGTTAGTCAATACGGCGTATGGGTTTTAAATTCCAGGATCCTATTCAAGTCAATGCGATGTATTCATTTTACTGAATACGTCGTATTGGGGCTTTAAAGTTGGGTAAAATTTGGTTAATACACCGTATCCATGAGAAGGGATACGTCATATTGCTCTTCAATATGAAAACGAAAAGGGGGGTCCCCTTTTTACCCATTTTGACCCATTTAACAATTCTACCAAATAGCTTATTCTCGTTCAAAGGGGTAAAGAAACTTAAGAAGTTCTAAGGCATACCCCTAAATCTATAAACCAAACCCTAATCCTAATTAGATTTGGATCCAAAAATCAAAAAAGAGAAAAGGGGAAAGTTTATTACCATATGATCTTGACAAAGAAAAGAGTGATTATGAATCAAAAACAAGAGATCTCCAGGAATCTTAAGTGGTAAAATCTTTTTTGTGTGTGGAGTGAAAATTTGTGGTAAAACTCAATCCGGTGTATCAGTTGGGTTTTTATACCCAGATTCGATACATCGTATTGGTATCTGATTAATACGTCGTATTGGCGAGTATTGTTGACTTAGTCAACTTTAGTTAAAAGCAGTGGATACGCCGTATAGGTTTTAACCTAATACGCCGTATCCGTCCTTGGAGACCAATTTTCCTAAAATAAAGCAAATAAAATGTACCTTGGCCTCCGCAACATCCTTGTATAAACACCATCCTTAAAATACCGTTTAGGGCCGAACGGAATGCCAAACGGCACATACAAATTCATAATGAGATAGAATAGCATTCCATTTACGTAATAAATCAAAATCACGATATTTACTTTTAAGTTCATGGCAAAACTTCTCGCTCTGAAAGTTTTAATGATTTTATCGTAACTTGTTTTAGAAAGCATATTTGACCCTTGTGTAATTTCATTACCTCCCAAAGACTGTATTATATCGATCTCATTACCATCATTGTCTTTTTTTGACTTTAAATCATCGGGATGAATAATGTTGAAGGGGAATAGATCATTAAAGTACAAAACATTTTGTTCCTCTTTATCATATTTAAACAATGATGTTTTATCATTTAAATCAAATTCATCGATATGTTGAGGGCTTAAAATTGATTCTGATTTAGACGTTTGAGCATTATTGTAAACAATGGCTGGAAATTCATTCTCAAAATCTTTAAAGAAGTCTAAATCATCAAAACAACTGATCGTAGGCTCAGGTGATGGAAGTGAAGGCAAATTGACTTTTTCATTAATGTTTTTCGAATCCGTTTTCAAATCATTCGTAGAAATAATTTTATAAGAAAATGAGTTTTTGTCAAAAATTACCGTGTAATCTTCATCGTCGGAATCATCAAACGAAATACTAAAGTCAATTTCATCGTTAAGAGAACTTATCGTGGGTTCACAATAAAGTGTTTTTTCAGATGATACCTCGTTATTAAAGGCTATAGCTGGGAATTCGGTTTCAACGGATATGAGGTCATGAATGTCTTCATCATACCAGATCTTACCATACTTAGCAGTTTTCTAGTTAAACACTTTCCTATGTTTTCAAGCTTTTTCTTCCTCGAGCCTGATGTATTCCTTCATAATAATGTTCGGATCGTCCATCCTGAAACAATCTTACAAAAAAAATTGTTAAATAACCAATACGTCGTATTCAGTGAACTGAATATGCCGTATAACACAAACAGAGAAAGCAAACAAGCAGGAATATAAACTACTCTAAATTACACTAATCTAATTTACACTACTCTTAAGAGTTAGATCTAATGTTAAAAACCAAAACATAAAATAAAAATCAAGATTAATTTTCACTCCCCGACAACGGCGCCAAAAACTTGATGTGTCGTTGTGTGGTGTATATTTTTATGATTCAAGTTTTAAATTTATATTTTGCCGACTTAACCAAAAACAACACTTTAAAGGGCAGTGTACCTGGACAGTGGTAGATTCATGGTAAGTAGGGTATCGAACACTTAAAGCGAGGTTAAATCTCTCAATTTATTTATATTTTGGTTATCTAATCTAAGTTAAATCTATGCTAATCCTAGGTTAGTACTAATCCTAATTCTAACAGGCAGGGGTTTGTTGGTGACTACAATTAATTCAAGACACTTTAACCCACGCAAGAAAATTAACAGAAGATAAAAGAGCGTTCGAGCCTTATGATAGAAAAATTTATTAGCCATTATTAATCCGATTAGAAGTTGGTTAGTTTATTCAGTGTAATGATTACTTATCTTGAAGAGGCACATCATTCTTAGACTTAGGCGGGACTTCATCCTAAGACTTAGACACATTAATTCTGTTACAATTAAAGTATCCGCATAAAGCAACCTTATATATTGATTATAACTCATCTAGAGGACAACATCGTGTATGTCGAACGAACCCTAGCTCATAGAGACTTTACCCACTTGCTGCTTAACGGTAACTTATG
>BQNB010049703.1:0-41909 GCA_026074375.1 Tanacetum coccineum | reverse complement strand
GATTAAGTAACAATTCTTTGCAATAATTATACAAAATGGGTTAATAACATGGGATAAAGATGCTTTAAAATAGATGTTATTTGATGTCATCAGTAGGATTGCTAGGTCATATGGATTGATGACTCTGGGGTCTTTGAGGAGTGTTACTTTAAGACCAGAGACTTCGCTGTTGAATGTGGCTAAGCTGGTAGATTTGGGTATCTGTAGGTGCAATGGACTAGGCTATGGTGAGTTGGTTAATGATATCCCCGATAATGGCGAGGATGAGGGTGCTGCTGATGCTGGAAATGATGATGAAGGGGGTGTGAGAGGCTGCCCTAATATGAGCTTCACCAACAGGCTCAGAGCGATGGATGAAAGACTGGGGGAAATGGAGACTGATATCTCTAAATTAGGAAGCAATGTTGATGATCTTACATACGTTGTGTCTGGGATGTCCGAGCAGTACGATCAATTTTATAGAGAGTTTAGACAGATGAGGATAGAGCAAGAAAGGTTCCAAAATTGGAATGCTGATCACCTTTCACAGCTTCTATCATATCACCACATTGGTCACACCCGCTATGATGGAACCCACTATTCCTATATCCCGAACATTCCTAATTTAAGGGTTCACCAAGGTGTGAACTTCATGTCTAGTACTCCGGTCTACTATACTGCTCCCTCTTAATCTCCCTCTCCTAACCCACTTGGATTGTTTGGCGATGCCGATCCAGGACCTTCCACTTCTCAAAACCAAGGAAATGACATGAACGAAGAATAGTTCTTCATTTGATTTGAACCTAGAAACAATTTGAACCAATTTACTTTTTATGTTTGTAATAATTTGGATTTCTAAGATATTATCTTTATCTATCTATGTTGTTGCTGACATTTGTGTTCTCGATTTGATGGAATTCGAGCTCAGAATGATGTTACGGCGTAAACACATCCTCGTGTTACGCTGTAATCGTTATGTTATGGCGTAATTGGGTTGGGCCAGTTACGACGTACAGTCCATTGTTTCACATGCAGGATTACTACATAATTGGGCCGATCCAATTATCTCCCTTGGGCCTTTTAAATTCGAGCAGCTTAATCAAAGAAACTACGACGGGAGTTTTCAATTCTTATTTCTATTTAAGTCTTTTATTTTCGTACAAAAGGGACTTTGTACATTTCCAGTTGGGGGAAAGAAATAAGAATCACTTGTTTAATATTTTCCTTCGATTCTTTAGTTTTATTTGAAAAATGGTGCTAATTTTAAATTTTTAACATATTTTTCCTTTTAAACTAGAATTAATCTTTGCATAATGCACATTAACCTTTATTATTACTTGGTGAGGTTTAAACCTAATGTTCTGTTTTCATCTAAAAAATCCACCAAAAATTTTGAGTGTGGCGGTAGTATTGTAGACTTTAGAACTTGGCCTGTACATCATTTCGAGACCTAATTGATTAGCAGGAATAGATGGTTCGAGAAGGCAACATTTAGGAATTCACCCAAATAGCCTATATGTCTGTGTTTATCGACTGCTTACACTGACTTGTTGACCTCCCGTGTTAAAAACCCTCATGTTGCACTCATCATTAGTACAAGATACCCCTAGATCACCTTTGTTTAGCCAATCTATGTTTTCACCCAATATTATATGTTTCGTTACACCATTTCACCATAGCCAACCCTGTAGTCTATACTTATCCTTGTGTTGAAATTTCTGGCTACCTAAGTCCATGGTTTAGGAAAATGGTTCGAAGATTGGAACTGTCGTTGTTGACATATTATTATGATCATGGAAGACCACCTGATATTATCACTTTCGATACTGTTTATCTCAAGTGGGGGGATATACAATATGTAATATACAGGAGTATTATAAAAATGAAAAAGAAAAGGTGGTGCAACTATAAGCCACCTAGTGATTATAGGGATGGTGCAACCATAAGCCATCCGAAGTATAAAGGTGGTGTAACTATAAGCCACCTAGTGAAGAATGGGTTAGCATGCTCCACAAGATCTTATCATTAGCTAACCCATATTAATAATATGATCAGATTTTCATACTTAAAGACTTCGACTATGGATGGACAGTGGCCGGTTATGGATACCTTAGATTATATATGACTATTTGTTTTGTGTTTTCATCTTAACACCAATTAAATTTGTATCCCATGTCTATCCTAACCCTTATATCACCCACTAAACCTGTGTTATGTCACCCATGTTGCCTTTAAGAATTGTTTAGACCCTAACTCTAATTGGTGTAGATTTGTGTACTTCCTAAGCTTATGATAGAATACATGTTATGACTGAGCAATCACACCGCAAATGAACACTTAGACCAGTCGAGAGTTAAGTGAATTTTTGATCCCCATTTTGTGAGGTGTTCGGCTTTGATGTTTCTAGCATAAGTCTTTTATAGATTCATTTCTTTGAGATTAAATCAGAGAAATCTTTTTATAAACTATTCTAACAGGTCTACTTGAGGGCAAGCAAAAGTCAAGTGGGAGGATATTTGATAACATCAAATATTTGATACTTTTTAGTCTCAATTTCCCCTAAAAATACTTGCAATTATCTTATAAATACTTGAATTCGATACATTTATTGTTATTTAGTTGTTTTCAGGTAAAATGCAAGTATATTGCATGAAACACGGAAAATGGACATAAGAATGAAGAAAACACGGATTCTTACAAGACTTTACGGCGTAACCCCTATAATAGTTTTACGCCGTCACAGATTCAAGGCAAGACACATCATCCAGCAACATTACGGCGTAACCAAACATAAGGTTTACACTGTAACATTATTATTATGGAAAGCTGAGTCATCCGAGTCAGCATTACGGTGTAACAAGGCTAATTAGTTACGCCGTAACATATTTTATACCTAAAACATAGAAAGCCTCGTCAACAAGGTTATAGCATAACCTCACGCATACATAGCACTTTTCGGGTAACACTCTTAGTAGAGGTTACGCCGGAACATATGTATCTATAAAATTGAGGGCTCTTATTCATAACACTCATATCAACCATTACACAACAGATCCAAGAGGTGACCAAGGCCTCTAAAGCTTAAAGAATTCCACCAGAAGATCAAGGGAGATCACACCATTATTACTTTTGTATTTAAACGTTCATAAACTGCATCTGTAAGAATTATGAGTTTTTAATCTATGATTACCCCTATTAATTCTTGCTTTGTTGTTACCATGAGCGGCTAAGTACTTCAAGTGTTGGCCTAGTCATGAATTTACTATCGTTATAATGTTTGTTTCCTGTTAGATCATGGTTTCGTTGGATATTCTTTTGACTATCGTGTAACCCTGGGTTTTGGTAGTATTGCCGGGTGGTTTAGACGCTGACAAATCTCTGACCTACTATTTACAACAAGATAAACTCAACCCTTTATATATATTAAATATAATAAATATATAAATATATAATAAGAATAAAAAAATCTCGATTGTAGTAAACCGGAAGTATGATTCCCGGGTCGTTATCCCCAACGAGGAATGCAATTGAAAGTCGAGAGTCGTTTTGATAATAGATGCTTGAATGGAACAAAATTTATATTGGATATCTAAAACTACGGGAAAAATAAGGCAAACGCTTAATTAAGGCAAAACTAATTTAACTAAAAACGCAAACCGGGAATCCTAAAACGTGACCTAAAAACCCTAAATTATCAAAATTAAGTCCTAAAATGATCTTTTTGACTTTTAATTAACCATAAGTGACTAGAATGTAAGAAAAAGAAAACTAGACCAAAAACGAAGGTGATTAGGGCTTAAAACACTAAAAACGTGAACGGGATTCAATCCCGCTCTTTAAAAAAATCAAATTTTGCAATTTTAACCCTTCGAAAGCAAATCTAATCTTCCTAGGTCCTAAATGTTAAAAGAAAATTTTCTAAAAAAGAATTATATTTTTTTGACTTTTTTATAATTTTTTATAAATAAAAAACAATTTTAATGAAATTAAATGTTTAAAAATACTAGACTATTTAATAAAAATCTGAAAAAATTAGAAAATGTAGCTTGAACAATGAAGAATCTAATAAAAATAAGCTGGGAAAAACAGCTTATCTAAATAAGCTGTTAAAAAACTAAAAAGGCTTATAAGCCAAAAGGGCTAAAACGTGTATAAATAATTAATTGTGCAAAGTTAAACCGAAAAAGACCCAAGGGCGAGTGGTAGAGTGTGTTGTGTATAAAACGTTTGGTGATAAGGGTAGAGGTCTCGGGTTCGAGTCTTGCTCACCTGGGACTTCCCCTAATCCTAAACGTTTTTGTTTTTGCCATTTTTTAATAACTTTTTAGAAAAGCAACAAATAAGCAATTTTTACAAAAACACTTTTTTTATAAACCACAAATAAGCACAGAATAAGCTAAGAAAGGAGCCAGAATAAGCTAAACTACTCTAAAATTTAAATGGCTATCTGTTAAGCTATTTGGACACAAATAAGCAATTGAAAAAGAGAAATAAGCTAACACAGATTATAAGCTATCTCTAAAAAGCACTTAAGAACAAAAATAAGCAAGTACAATAATCTAGAAAGACAGAATAATTAAAAAGCTATAAAACTTAGAAATTTTAAGCTAAAAACCAAATAAGCTCAAATAAGCTCTAAACTGAAGAGAATAAGATAAAATAGGCTTAAACTAACCTACTAAGCTAAAATAAACCTAGAATAGGCAAATACAATAAGATAATAAGCCTAAATAAGCAAATTAGCTTTTTGGCCAAAACTGTTAAGCAAACAGCCAAAAGGGACTTTTCTAGCTTATTTTTAAGCTAGAAAAAGGATCCTTATGGCTTAGTGGCTTATACCACTAAAAAGAATGGCCAAAAAGCTACAATAAGCAACAATGAAAAAGCAGTTTGAAATTCAAATAAGCACTTAAAAAGCTTAATGAAAAAGCTATCTCACACATATTTAACACTTAGACAAATTTTCTTAAACTTTTACAATCTTAATAAATCACCACTTTTGAGCTTAAAAATAAGCAAACAAATAGAACCTTATGACTATATAACCTACAAACAGATTAAGTTTTGACCTCAAAGAACAAGAATCAACAATCAAAAAGCATTTTGAAACTCACAATAAGCCACAAAAAGCAAATTGAAAAAAGGCGCAATTAATCTCTAAAATTTAAACACTTAGCAAATTTTTTTAACAAATGGCAACAAATGCTAACCAACAAATGCGATGCTATTGTCTTTTGAATCTACCCTATTTTAAACTCTTAGCAACAAACACAAAAACATACAAACAACTATAAAGCAAATCAACAATCAAATAAGCTAAAAATAAGATTAAACCTCAAAGTTTCAAACCACAAACTCTTAAAACATTAACAATGAGATTTAATACTTAAAAACTTAAACAAACTTAATTTTTGGACTAATTTAAGCTAAACTAAATTGACTCAAGTGCACAAGATAGATTTTGACAGCCACTTTGAACTCCATTAAAACAGTTAAACCCAAACACCCATTACAAACTTAAAACCCTTTTCTACTTGAAAACTTAAATTTTTATAAACAAACCCTTAAGACCAGATATCTAACAAGCATAATAAACAATATTAAGCATATTTTAATAACAAATAAGCACTTAAATAAGTTAAAACAGATTATGCAATTTAATAAGCTATTTAAGACAGTTTATAAGAAAACTTAAACAAATGATCTCTAAACTATAAAACAAGCATAATAAGCATTAAACATCATAAGCAAACATAAATAAGCAAATATAAGCAGAAATAAGCAATGATAAGCAATGCTACAGTAAAATGCAAAAATTTTGAAAATAATAGACTCACAAAGGCCATTGCTCAAAACAGGGCAATCAAGCTTATAAATAAGCTAATCTATAAGCTTTAGCTTGTCAAAAGATAAGCTAGTAGTGTCCATAAAGCCCACTTACAAATCTCTGAGCATTTCATTGAGACCAAATAATGTTGTGTGTTTATTTAGGTGTGATTTCTTTTTTTGGTATTTTGTAAATTATTCTTAAGTACTCCAATAGATTAAATGAAACAGATTTAACAATATGCTTAAAAATAAAGAAATCTTGTAAAAGGCTTATGCAAGATACTTGATAGCTTTTAGAACACAAAACAGTACAAAACATTTTTTTAAGCTAAAACTTAAATTTCATTAATTCATAAAGAAAACATTACAATATTAAAAAGTTACACTAAAAATAAGCTGAAAATTACAACTAGGTGAAAAAACTTAAGAAAAACTAACTGCCACAAAGGCTTACAAATGAACCTATTTATACTAATCAAAAGAAGGTTCTAGGAGTTGTGCTTTCTTTGTGAGAGCTCTTGTAGGTGTGTTTGTTGTGTGAGAGCCTTCAAAGACTCATCTTGGCCATTGAATTTGAGTAGTGTCCAAGTCATATCATCTTAGCCCTTGATCTCTTGTCCTCATTCCTTAACGAATAGAAAAGCTAAGGAAAGGATTGCCAAGGAGGATTTTTGGTGGGATAAGGTGTGTAAAGGTGTTGGTCGACATAGGGGAAAAGAAAGGGGGATGATGTCTTGTCTGGTAGTGAGGACAGGACATAACCTAGAAGATGATAAATAGTGTTCGCGCCCTTATTTGAAGTTTAGGAAATGGCAAGAAAGGTCCCTGAGAGTGTTATATGTTATTAAAACCATAGTCCTTAAGTTGTGCAACTATGGTCCTTGAGGTTATATTAGTGTTTGCACCGTTAGTCCTTAAAGGACTAACGGGGTAAAGGTTAAGGGGTAACGGGTAATATGAGTTATAAAGGGGTGTGATGGGCTTGTTGTTGGGCCGGTGTTATAAGAAAAGGGCTTGGGCTTTTTGGTAAGGATTAAGGTTTATAATGTATAAGTGGGCTGACCCAGGCCCACTAGGTGGGTACAGGTGGGCCCACTTTTGACAATTTAGGTTTTCGGGTTCGGTTTTCAATGCTCTTTCCAATGCCACTTCTCGGGGTTGACTTTGACTTTTTGTTGTTTTTGACTTTGTCTTTTTGACTTCTCACTGTCTTTTCTTCTAAGGTGCTAGGTTTTGTCGTTTTGGCTTCGATTTTGTCCTTTTCTTAGATATCCGTTACCTGCATAATACAAATGCAAAACATACAAATACAATGTATTTTTGGTACATTTTTAGTCATTTAAGTCCGTTTTTAGTGGTCAAAGGTATGTGTAATTAAACACATACCAAAATCCCCCATACTAGATATTTGACATGTCGTACACACGCATATGCTATAAGTAAGCACTTTAGAAAACTAAGAAATCTTAGAAAACTAAGAATCTCAATCTCCCTCGACTAATTACCTCGAAAAGTAGCTAAGTGTTCATCGAGGGGAAATTAAGAATTTAGAAAAGCCCCGTTTTGACCATTTTTAAAGATATACACTTATTCCTACACATATTTTTGTATTTTTCCTTTTTTTAGCAACTAACTAACATATTTGACTTTCGATATTTTCATAACCGTTAGGGATCATAGAACAAGATGCATTTCGATCCGAAAATGCCCCAAAAAGGATAAATTCATCGTTCCCGACTTTTCACTCGTCCCAAACCAAGCTTAAAACGAAATCACTGTTAAATATCAGTTAAGATGCTAATACTACTCATATTTGCAACTTGTGAACTTTTCACTCTCGACAATTATTATATATTAGGTGACTATGCCATTTTGAATTTCAACCATGGATCAACGTTTTGTAAAATTCTATGCTTCACGTTCCACCCGAGAATAATAAGTTTGAAGGCGAGATCATCCCATGTAGCGACTTTCGTCTCAGCACATCCCAACCTTGTGGCTAAGTAACCATGCTTTTGACACCCCACGGAGACTAGTATCGGGACTCACGGACCTTTGGTTTCAAAAACTCTTAGGTTTCCTGTATATACATAGCTTATTTAAAAACTTAAAATGAAATAGTTAAAGTTCAAAAGCATATTTAAATTTAACAAAAATAGATCTTACATTTATTAATTCACACTTATTATTAAACATAACATTGATGCAATTGTAACCCTCGACCTTTTAGAAGGCTGCAACATCGGTTGTGAGCCGGCAAGATGCAGCAAACTTTTATCAGTCTCGGATTTTTATTCTTACTATGGGCTTCTTTGGAAGGCTGCAACATCGGTTTGTGTGCTCTGGGCAAGGATGACAGCACCGTTATAAGCCACAGTTTATAATTATTACTTATCATATTTATTTATTTTTATTTTTTATCATTTTTTTCATTTTTTTTCACACTTGAGAGAGGTCTTCTTTTTGAAAAATTTATGTATAAATTTGAACTAAGACTAAATTTTTGCTATCAACTACATAAAAATTGTTGATTTAAGTTTAATCTCTAAGAATAGCTCGTATTATTAGTACGGTTAGGAAGCTTATGGGAGAAAAATGCACAAATTACACACTTGCGCTCTTAAGATTTCCAAATTAATCCTTGTTTAGGCATAACAACTCATAATTTAACTCTATCTTTTTTCGGTCTTCGCGAAGATTCGCGAATGGTTAAGCCTAAATATTAAGGATCAAGCTAGTGCTCATCACGCTAGATCGAGTCCAAAATTTTATTCTTATTTACCCTAGGCTGGAAAGTCAAAATTGTGACAAAACACTTAATTTATTTTTAAATTTTTAAATTTTTTTCATTTTTTTTGAAATTTTGGTGGTAAAAACGAGATTACGTGAAAACAACGACTGCAGGCACAATCAAATCGAGATAGACCACCCCCCCCCATACTAGATTTATAACATTATCTCAAATGTTTTAAGAAGGGTCTCTACGTAAATCCTAAGCCGTTTATTAAGTATGCTTAAAGATAAATGTTAGTCGATTAGATTAGGATATTGGATTTCCCAAATGAAGCTAAGGATTTGAAGCTCTTGTGATCGAAGAATAAAACCATGAGCACGAGAGGCTTCAAAAATCCAGGACAATCCTGGACAATCACAAAAACACAAGCAAACGAGAAAGGAAAGAGGCTCACCTCCTCACAAAAAAAACACTTATTCATTACTACATAATATTACTAGATAAGCATGGGGTTACCTCCCACGAAGCGCTTATTTAGGGTCACTAAGCTTGACCCAATCCCAGAATTCATTGGTCCTTGGGGAAGATTTGGAGATCCGGGACAACCATTTGTGGTACGTCCCCTCTAAAGTAGTGCTTAATTCTATGACCGTTCACCTTGAAGTTTGGCCTGGAGTCTTAGGATAACTCAACGGTGCCATAAGGGTACACATGGGCAATGGTGAACGGTCTGGACCAATGGGTCTTAAGCTTGCCCGAGAAGATCTTCAATCTAGAGTTAAAGAGGAGGACTTGATCACCGATGTTGAAAACGTGGTTTTTGATCTTTGAGTCATGGGTCCTCTTTGTTTTCTCTTTATAGATCAAATAGTTCTCATAGGCTTGATCATGAAGTTCATTTAGTTCATTGAGTTGAACTTTTCGGTGATCACCCGTGGTTGAAAGGTCAAAGTTTGCATGCTTTAAGGCCCAGTAGGCTTTATGCTCGAGCTTGATCAGTAGATGACATGCCTTTCCATACACGAGCTTGTATGGGGTACACCCGATGGGTGATTTATAAGCGGTGTGGAAGGCCTAAAGTGCGTCATCTAATTTATCCGACCAAGAGGCACGGTTCTCGCCTATGGTCCTTTCAAGAATTCATTTCAAGCCATGATTGGATACCTCAACTTGCCCACTTGTTTATGGGTGATACGCGGTGGAGAGACGGTGAGTAACTTCGTATTTAAGCATGACCTTTGCAAACTGGTCATTGCAAAAATGGGTTCCGCGATCACTTATGATAGCACGAGGGGCACCGAATCGAGCGAAGAGAGATTTAAGAAATTTTCAAACAACTCGGGCGTCGTTGGTGGGGAGCGCTTTCGCTTCAACCCATTTTGACAAGTATTGACCGCCACAAGTTTTGTATTTGGTCCCTCGTGAATGTATGGTAACGGCACCATGATAATCGATGCCCACAAAACGTTAAGATTTCGCAAACTTGGATGGAATTTTGAGGCATTTCATCACGTTGCGAAAATTTTCCTTGACGCTGACAAGTGTCACATCGGGTGACCAAGTTATGGGCATCTCGGTAAATAGTTGGCCAATAAAAACCTGAGTCAAAAACTTTCTTGGCGGTGTAGTTGGCACCGTAATGTCCACGTGGGGGTCCACTATGGAAGCTGATGAGGATGTTAATAGGTTTTGGCCCGTAAACACACGGATTCACTTGATCCGCACGTATTTTGAACAAATAGTGGTCGTCCCAAAAGTAGTGTTTAACATCTTTGAAAAACTTGTTCTTTTGTTGGGATGACATCCCTTTAACAATGAAATTCCCCGTGGTAATTTGCAAAATCGGCAAACCACGGGGTACTTGAGTTACCACGAAAAGTCACCATATTCAGTGTCTCGAGAGGAAATGTTTCATTTATCTCCTTTTGGCGTCAGAGGACATTTTCTTAAGGATTTTTCTAATCGGGAAAGTATGATCCCGGCCGCGAGATCTCGGCTCATTTTGTGTCAAGTACTTTGAATTGAACTCTTGAAGGAGGAGAACCCACCAGAGCAATCTCGCCATGGAATCTCTTTTAGCAAATAGATATTTAAGGGCGGAGTGATCCGTATACTATAACATTTCTCAATTTCAGGTAATTTTACGACTCCTATTATTAATCACTATTTATTTTAGTCCGATATGCGTTTACTTTTAATTTTGCTTTTGAGCTGAATCGGGTAGACTAGAAATCAACCATTTAATGTAAACGGACATCAAATAAATTATGGGTTTACATTCAACAAGTTAAGAAATAATTATTAAGAAGTAATTATGTACTTTGCATGATTGATTTTTATTGGTCACGTAAAAGGCGTTCGTTTCGCAATAAAATACATTTGGACACACCCCGGAAATACCTAGACTCAAACCAATACCCGCTTTTAAACCTTAAACACAAAAATTAAATCAATTTTGTGTATGTGACCCACTAAGGGCTGGTTACACACACAAACACACCTAGAAAATCTCCTAATGATCCTCACAAAAGTCTGTGTACATCCTAATTCTCATTAATACTTGTCCTAATTGTCTCCACTAACCTAATACACATTGGATAATACCCAAATTGCCTCTCTTTCTTTCTTGGGTGCTGGTTACATACAATGTATGTATACAAACCATAAGATTTATTCTAGTATCTAAGTAAATCTTGTATAAACACATCACAATTAAGGATGGTACTTAGTGGTTTAACCAAATATAAGGGGTAGCTAACTAGAAACCTTAACAAAAACCACTAATAGGGTACGGTTTGGTTTTGATTTAGTGACTAGAGGATGTAACTAGTTCTCATGCCTATAAATACCACTCATAAGTTCACAAAATACATTTTCCAAAAACTCTTAAACTCTCTCTAAGATAAACCTCCCCCATTTACTCCTTATTTCCATTCGGCTATATCATAACCGAACCCATACGCAAACCACATACACTCTAAGGACTAAAGGAAGCATTTAGGATCAAGTCTAAGGGTTTAAGTGAAACACAAGCTAAGGAAGTCGGGTATATAAGCTTTTAAGCTTAGAGTGATACACATTAGGTGTAAATCTTTTGGGTATGCTTCATAATCCAAAACCAAGATGCTAGGACCATTGTAAGTCTCGTTATTAAGCCATTCTTGTCATATTTCAAATCGTAATATACATGCCTAGTATAAATGTCACGTATATACATATATGATAAGCTAACGTGGGTGTGTGCACGTCAAAAGACCAAGCACGCCAAGTATACGCACATACATGCGTATAATAGCACAAGGGTGGTACAAGAAACTAATAAAACGCATGTACAAAGTGATTTAACACGACAAGGACTTAAATGTTTCGTCCACATGAAAGCTTAGACTCTAACGCGAACAAAACCCTTATATACACGAGTTTAAATAAAAACCATACGTCAACTTTTCTTGTAAACACGACAATTTGGCTAGGGAAGGAGTATACGAGGTTAATAAACGTTTGCATGCAAGGTACGACGTAAATATAAGTTAAACACGCGACCTTTAGATTTGAAAATATGTTTTCGGGTCACATACATCACTAAGGAAAACAATGGGCCAAGATGGACTTGTGAAACCCACAAGTGCTCACGGCTTAGGCCCAACCAACCCAACAAGCCCAACAGTGGAGCCACAGCTTAATAATAAGCTCATTTGAGCTTATTGATTAACCTAGAAATCTAGTGAACTCATAGTATGATATACATACTCAAACTAAACCCCTAATGGGCCTTTAGCTATGATCAAAGCCCAACAGGCCCAACAGCTCATTAGTTGGGGTCCACGAAGTATAAATAAGCTCCTTGAGCTTATTAAGGGACTTAATGTACTCATTGAACTCGTATGGGCCTTAGAATACCTTGGCGTGAGCTTAAAAACACAAACGAACCCTTATCGGGCTTACTAGCCCACGAACGAGCCCAAATCA
Organism: Tanacetum coccineum; assembly: GCA_026074375.1. Lineage (NCBI taxonomy): Eukaryota > Viridiplantae > Streptophyta > Magnoliopsida > Asterales > Asteraceae > Tanacetum > Tanacetum coccineum. The sequence goes on along the minus strand of BQNB010049703.1, from coordinate 29,398 downwards.
AGCAAATAAGCTCACAATAATCTCGAACAGCTTATTGGTGGACTTGTATAAACATTAACGGACTTATTAGACCTAAGAAAGACGGGCCAAGGTAAACCATCTAGAAAACCAAACGGACCCCTAACGGGCTTGTTAGCCCATTATCAAGTCCAACAAGGGCCAATAAGCTACAACAAGCTCAAATGGCTTATTGGTGAGCTTATATAGTTTTGATGGGCTTAATGGACATAGAAATAACTAACGGACCTTAAGACATCAAGCCCAAACCCCTGAAAACTCTTAACGGGTTCATGTTGGGCCCAACAAACCCATTGTCGAGCTTATTAGCTTAATTGAATAAGCCACATGGTAAGGACAGCTTAAGCAAGCTCAAATGAGCTTATTGAGTTAAGAAAACTAGTTGGAATCAACAAAGGAACCCCAATGGGCATTTTTGTTCACCCTCGGTTTAAGTTGTTGGGCCAACGAGCCAAACGAGCTCGAAATAAGCTCATCACAACTTATTAATAAGCCAAACTAATAAGAATGACTTAAATAAGCCTATCAAGCACATTTATACTTATCAAACCTTAATTGGACCTTTTAAACACTTATTGGACCTTAACGAGCCCAATAAGGTCTAATAAGCCTAAATAAGTTCATCCGAGCTTATTTATAAGCTGACCAAACTTACATGGCTTATTGGAACTTAATGAAACCCATTGTCACTTGTTAGAACTTAAATGGACTTAAAATGCGATTTTTACAAAGTTGAGGGACTAAATACGTAAATTACAAACTAGAGGGGTTGAAATATAAAATAGTATATATTTTATAAACCCAAGGGCTGTTTTGTATTTATAACGAACTTAGGGGTATTTGGTGAATAAAAGTGATTTCATAAACATTTAACATATCTGACGAATTATATTTGGGTAATATACGAGTTAATCACGACTAACAATACCTATACATTTCCCAAGAGCCATCATAAATACCAATACATTAAACATGTGTACTACCACACAAGTGATAACAGTATATATAAACTAGAAATTGTTATAGTTTATACATTGAGTCGTTAGCCTAAATATGTAGACTAAGACTTGACCGTATTTACTTAGGTAATTGACGGTGTGATTCACTACCTGCTTGGATATATAATATCAATCAGAGGACTACCTTCTAAGGTGAGTTCATAGCCCCATGTTTTATTGTTATTTAAATGATTTACATCCTTGGGGTGAGAACATGCTTGTTTTACAAATTGGACGCAAGTGTACATTTTATACCATGATTACGTGTTTGCCTAAGTTACCATAACCCATTATGTCCATGATCATGAACTGTTAATTGCATAGATGTGATTGGGAATTACATTATGTGGGCGCGAATGTTATGAATAGATCTATTAGGGATTGACAATCCCCGTTCGGGTGACTAGCTATCACCGGGAACGAACGCATACCATGTCGAATTTGGGATGTTGCGGGGTTAGCACATCATTCACGGACACTTGTTGGCAAATATATTTGCATTCATATATGTCGAGCTTCAGTGTCATGAGCTTAGGAAAATGTAATTACTTTTTATGATGTTTGCATGTGTTGCTCAATCATACACTTGGAAATCTTGCGGTCCTACAATTGATTTACATAAACCTATGAATTCACCAACTTTATGTTGACGTTTTAAGCATGTTTTTCAGGTCAATAAGGCACGAGGTGCGATGATACATTGGAAGTCAATAATTGAAGAGTCAACACTTAAGATTTGGGGTCTTATTACATTTTGGGGACAATTGTTATAAACCGGAATCTTTATTTATATTGTTGAACAATTTGAAGCCATGGGCTTATGTAACAAACGAGTATTTTGTTAATCCAATGTATCTTTTTCAAACGACACGTTTAGTATTCTATCTCAGATCTTGTGCTATTGAGCCATAAATGTAACGCCCTTGGATGTTCAAACATTCCGTTGCGTACTCAGATTTGAGGGTGTTACAGATTGGTACCAGAGCCATGGTTATAGAGAACCAGGTCAAAAGTTCTTGTATGGACTATTAACCATTTTCAACTTACTGTTTCACTAATGGGATTTGCGAATAGGGACATACAGCATTACTTATTTATCATCTACTCATATTATGCTTTACATGACATGCATTGTTTTGTTTTAGGCATTAGTAGGGTACTAAGCACTTACATGATTAATATACGTGTATATAAATGATATTACGTATATTACTATAAGACTTTTATAATTAAAGCTTACAGACATATCATACCGATTTTTCCTATAAGTAATACTTATATAAGTTATTTTTGCTTTTGCAGCAGTCATGTCTTCTGCTTCATCAGCTGTCACATACACTTCTGTCTACACCGACTCTGAGCCCGGCAGAGCCTTCTAGGGAGCCGATAATGAGGAGATATCTAAGGGAGGCATCCTACGGGTCATGTAATTAGGATACTAAAAAAATACAGGACTCCGTTACAGCTGTAGCCCTACCATACACCGGACTTACAACCAGGCCCAGAGGATCCACAGACACCGCCAGTTCCTCAGGACGAGGATGAGCGTGAGCCTATGTTCGTACAGGCACATGATCCTGACTACGCACCAGAGCCTATATACCCTGAGTATATACCATTGGAGGATGAGCATGAGCTTCCGGCTGAGGAGCAGCCATTACCTCCTGTTGATTCCCCCACTGCTGAGTCACCCGGGTATGTTACTGAGTCGGATCCCGATAATGAGATAGAGGATGGTCCGGTTGACTATCCTATGGACGGGGGAGATGATAGAGATGATGATGACGGTGATTCATCTGGGGATGACATTGATGAGGATGAGGATGATGAGGATAAGGATGATAAGGACGAGGAGGAGGAGGAGGAGGAGCACTTAGCTCCAGCCGACTCTGCTATTATTGTACCTGTTGATGAGCCTGTTTTCCTACCTGAGGAAATTTAGGCCTGTTATACCACCACCCCCCCACTGACATTTCCTATTGGGTCTTAGTTACCGTCCGGGCCTGAGATTTCAATATACCTTCACTTAGAGGCAGAGGTGTAAGTGGTTGTGAGACTTATGGCCGATGGGATCTACTCCATCACCCATCACCACCTATCTCACTATCACCCATCTACAGGATGAGCGCCTTGCTAGTGTGCACTGCTCCACCTACACATTCTTCACCAACTCACCGTACCATCACCTTTACTACCGTCTTCTGGGTATCTACCCACTAATCTAGACACTAAGGATGACATCTATCTGGCTATTCTATTGATTTGTTACTGCCACATTAACATACCACCACTCACCACCATTCTATACATCCACCGCTGTTGACGTAGGGATGACATTCCCGTGTCTGGCAGCTCCCGAAGAGGTTGTTATTTGTCCACTCTTGGCTCCAGATTCTGAAGGTCGGGGAGAGTTCCATGCTAGACCTACAGAGGAACGTGGTATAGATTTGGGTATGTCAAACGGTAGATGTTGATGTGAGACGACAAGGGATAGAGATGTTGGGCATTGGTATTAGAGATTCTTGGGTAGATCCGGGTCAGATGGCATTCCTAGAGATAACTATGACCGTTGGAGAGGGCAATACTAGGGTCACAGAGTTGCTGCGCTCCAACGAGCGTGATTCACAGGATTATATGCTTTTCTAGAGGTGCTCAGGATAGTAGGTCTAGTATACATAGCGAGTTCGATATGGTGCAGCGGGTCGATTTTGCTTATGGTGATAGGTTGATATCAGGAGACAATATGGATGGTGGAGGAGGAGAGGACTATGCTTCCCGTGAGGCTTGGGCTACTTATTAGGATTGATCAGGGAACTCATCAGGATAGCTTCAGAACCCATCTGTGATCATGCGAATGCACACGTGGCCATCTCTAGGCACACCAAACATAGCTTCAGCTGCAAGGGAGTTTACTTCATTCAAAACACAGCATCAGGTACAGGTGACTCGCTTTCTGTTGGAGTAGGCTGATGTTAGAGCGCTTCAAGAGACTGTCTGTAGTCGATCAGGCACAGATTGGTGTGGACTCTTCGAGTCACTAGAGACATGAGGCAAGAGATGAGTGACATGCATGCGATGTTTGTTATCATGCTGTGAGCAGTAGAGGAGAGCTGGACAAGCCGAAGACCAGAGCTAGGATGTCAGATCACAGGATGCTTCTGGAGATGCTGACAATACATTAGGTGTTTTATGTTTTTTTATATTGCTTAGGTCATTACACTGGCATGTTAATTATTAGGGGTGTTCCCCGCGAACATAGCCTTAGATCTTTTGGTATTGTATTTATGTGTACGCCGAAACCTATTTAATGTAAAAATTTTTAAGTTCATTGAATGAATTAGAGGTGTCTATGTTTTTACTATATACCTCTCTTGATGTTAATTATCTATCTATACATTTTTATATTCTGTATATAACCTCATGTTTTATCTTTTGTGATCTAGACAAATATGGCACCATATGACCAGAAGAGAACGAATACCCCTATTAACAACACCACCCAAAACAACATCGACTCCAGATATCATCCAAGCTATGATTTGACCAAGCTCTTTTGCGAAAAATCCACAATTGAGGATGGAAAGCCACAGTTCGCACGAGGACAAAAACCGAAGGGAAGTGCAAATCTGCTCGACCTTATGGTTATGCTGTCTTCATGAAGTGTCAACCTTTTGAACTTAAGGGGACTGTAGCTCTATGCTGTGGTCGGTTTTGACTCGGTGGATTAAGTGTACATATCAAAACCCACTTACTGAAACATGTGGTCGGGGGAGTGTCAGTTTTCAATATCAGTGGTTGTGCTATTGAGAATCAAGTGAAGTTTGCCACCTGCACTCTGTTAGGTGCTTCTTTGACTTGGTAGAATGGTCAGATAAGAACCTTAGGTCCTGAGACATATGCGATGAGTTGGGATAGTGCTCAAAGAAAATTATGAAGGATAAGTTTTTATCCACAGGGTGAAATCAAGAAACTAGAAATCGAGTTGTGGAACCTAAAGGTCAAAGGGGTATGATGTTCCAGCATACACTGAACGGTTTCAAGAAAGCTATCCCCTCTGATATGTACCAAGTTTGTTGCCAACGAAACCGAGAAGGTTGACATGTACATCAATGGACTTCCTGGCAACATTTATGGGAACGTCAAATCTGCCAGACCCAAGACGTTGGATGAGACTATTGAGTTGGCCAACGACTTGATGGATCTGAAACTCGGCACCTACGCAGAAAGGCAGTCTGACAACAAAAGGAAGGCTGATGATTTATCCAGAAACAACCATGGTCACCAGCAACAATCCTTTATAAGTCAGAATGTCGCCAAGGTCTACAATATGGGGATAGATGAAAAGAAGCCGTATGGGGGATCTTTTCCCAAGTGCACCAAGTGCCACCTTCACCACAATGGCACGTGCACCCAGAGGTGCCACAAGTGCAACAAGGTAAGGCACTCTGCTCATGATTACAGGAGTACTGGTAACACAAATATTGCTTATTTCTCAGACGTGAAAGGGTTGCTCCAAAGGAAAATGGTTGTTTTAAGTGTGGAGCACCAGGGCATTTCAAAAGAGATTGTCCTAAGCTGAAGAATAAAGATGGAGGAAATGGGAATGCACAAGGCTGGGTTTATGCACTTGGGAATGCAGAAAAGAGGGGAAATGCACCGGGGAACCCTGATGTCAATGTCGTCACGGGTACGTTCCTCTTAAATAACCACTATGCATCTATCTTATTCGACACTGGTGCCGATAGAAGCTTTATATCCACTGCATTTAGTTCCTTGATTAACATCGCCCCAACTCTATTAGAAAATTGTTATGATGTCGAATTAGCTGATGGGAAATTAGTCGGGATAGACACTATTATACGAGGTTGCACTTTAAATTTCTTAAACCCATTCGTTCAACATAGATCTAATGCCGTAGAAATGGTAGTTTACGATATATGATCGGTATAGACTGGTTAGAAGATGTCACGCTGTGATCGTGTGCGATGAGAAAATTGTCAACGTGTCCATATTAAGAATGAAAAACTTTGACTTTTTGTGGTAATGAAAGTAGCAACGGGAGAGAATCTCGGTTGACAGTTATCTCATGTTCAAAAGCTCAAGAGTACATGGCAAAGGGATGCCAGGTCTTTTTGGCGCAGATATCCGTCGAAGGAAAGAGGAGGAACAACGTCAGAAGGAAACAAAATAACAGGATGTACATCGTTCGAGATTTTCTCCTGAGTAATTTCCCGAGGATTGCCAGGTCTTACTCCGGCGTCCTGACCCAGTGGAATTCCAAATCGAATTATTCCTGAGCGCACCAGTGCTCGGCACTTATCGATTGGCTCCATCTGAAATGAAGGAATTATCGGAACAATTACAAGAGCTTTCCGACAAAGGATTCATAAGGCCTAGTTCCTTACCTTGGGGAGCCCCGGTCTTGTTTGTCAAAAAGAAGGATGGGTCATTTAGGATGTGATAATCGATACGTGAGTTAAAATAAATCTGACAGTGAAGGGACGCGTTTATCCGCTCCCGAGGATCGATGATTTATTTGAGTCAACTCCAGGGATCCAGTATTTATTTCGAAAGTCGATTGAGATTAGGATATCACCAGCTTAGAGTGCGAGGAGCAAGACATTCAAAGACGGCATTCGAACTCGGGTATGGTCTTTAGGATGTTCAACAGTTATGCCATTCGGATGACAAACACACCTGCGTATTCGATGGGACCTCATGACGAGTGTAGAAGCCTTCTTGGATAAGTTCATAATTGTTTATTGATGACATATTGAGTTATTCGAAGTTGAGAAAGAGCAACGGTTCCTCCCCACATACAAGAACAGAACAGAAAAGAACATTTAAGGCAATTTGGGGGAATGCTTAAGAAGGAGCAGTTATTGCTAAGTTTCAAAATATGAAGTTTGGATCCCGAAGGTACAATTTCTCAGACAGTTCCTAGATAGCAGAGGCATTCATATTGGATCTAGCCAAGATAGCAGCTATCAAAGATTGGGGCATCCTCCTAAAGACACATCGTAGATTGCCAATTTTTAGGGTTGGCTAGTTACTATCGAAGGTTCATTGAAGGATTTTCGAAGATTGCTAAGTCAATGACGAAACTTACTCAGAAAGGAATCAAGTTCGACTGGGGTGAAAAGGAAGAGAACGCTTTTCAGTTAATAAAGCAGAAGTTGTGTAGTGCGCCAATTCTGGCTTTACCTAAAGGAAGCGAAGACTTTGTGGTCTACTGTGATGCGTCACACAAGGGTTTAGGTGCTGTATTGATGCAGAGAGAGAAGGTGATTGCTTATGCTTCTCGACAACTAAAAGTTCACGAGAAGAACTACACCACTCATGGATTTAGACTCCTGATTAGTCGTGGTTTGCCCTAAAGATAGGGGAGGACATATTTATACGGAACTGACGGCCACCGTGTTCACCGACCATAAAAGCTTACAACACATTCTCGACCAGAAGGAGCTTAACATGAGGCAACGTCGTTGGCTAGAGTTGTTAAGTGATTACGATTGCGACATTCGTTATCACCCGGGGAAGGCAAACGTAGTGGCCGATGCGTTGAGCCGTAAGGAACGGATTGAGCCATTACGGGTTCGAGCCTTAGTTATGACAATTGGCTTGGATCTTCCCAAACGAATATTAGAAGCTCAGATCGAAGCCTAGAAACCAGAGAATCTCGTGAATGAAGACGTAGGCGGTATAATCAGAAGGGATATACCCAAGGAAAGATTGGAACCACGTGCCGATGGAACACTATGTTTACACGGCAGGAGTTGGATACCTTGCTATGGAGACTTAAGATCCGTGATTATGCACGAATCCTACAAGTCGAAATATTCTATCCATCCCGGTTCCGAAAAGATGTACCAAGATGTGAAGAAATTATACTGGTGGCCAAACATGAAGGCAGACATCGCCACGTACGTTAGCAAATGCCTGACATGTGCGAGGGTCAAGGCCGAACATCAAAGGCCATCGGGATTGCTAGTACAACCTGAGATACCCGAGTGGAAGTGGGATAATATCACAATGGATTTTATCACCATCTAGGTGATTGTGGATCGACTTACAAAATTTGCTTACTTCTTGCCAATAAGGGAGAATGATCCATTGGACAAGTTGGCAAGGTTTGTAACCTTAAATTAGGTTAGTATAGCGATAGACACGAATACCAGCCTCAATTATTGTGATCGAGATGGAAGCAGATTTACTTCAAAATTTCTGGAGATCGTTTCAGGAAAGCTTTAGGAATAAGATATTAGTATGAGCACTTCGTATCATCCAGAAACTGACAGCAGGAGCGAAGAGAACCATTCAAACTCTCTGAGGGACATGCTACCGCTTGCCGTGATCGATTTCTTGGCAAGGGATATGGGTTAACATCTATGCTCATTGGCCGAGGTTTTTCATACAACAACAGTTATCACGGCTATTTAGCTAAGGCCGGCACTTTGAGGACTGCATGCCGAAAATGTCGATCACCGGTGTGCTGGACCGAGGTTGGGGAAGCCCAACTGACTGGTCCGGAATTGATCCAAGAGACAACGGAAAAGATTGTCATGATCAAGTAAAGGATGCAAGCTGCTCAGGATCGACAAAAGAGCTATGCTGATTGGAAATAAAAGCCGATGGAGTTTGAGGTTGGGGACAAAGTTATGCTCAAGATCTCGCCTTAGAAAGGGGTCGTACGGTTCGGTAAGCAAGGCAAGCTGAACCCGAGATATGTCAGACCTTTCAATGTGTTAGCAAAAGTTGGGAAAGTTGCCTACAGGCTGGAACTTCCTCAAGAGTTGAGCAGAGTTCACCATACTTTCCATGTGTCTAATCTGAAGAAATGTTATGCCGACGAACCTTTAGTCATGCTGTTAGAAGGAATTCATGTTGATGATAAGCTCTAGTTTGTGGAAGAGCCCGTTAAAATTATGGAACGGGAGATCAAACGATTGAAGCAAAGCCGGATACCATTGGTTAAGGTTCGCTGGAACTCTAGGCGGGGGGCCTGAGTTTACTCGGGAACGTTGAAGATTCGTTCAAACAAAAATACCCACAACTCTTCACAAACCAGGCTTCGTCATCCACTACAAGGTCTTAAGCTTTGAGGACAAAGCTCTTTTAACGGGTGGAGACTGTAACATTTCTCAATTTCAGGTTATTTTATGACTCCTATTATTAGTCACTATTTATTTTAGTCCGATACGCATTTACTTTTAATTTTGCTTTTGAGCTGAATCGTAACCACCCCCACCAGTTTTTTCTTTGGCTAGACCGAAATACCATTTAATGTAAACGGTCATCAAATAAATTAAGGTTTACATCAACCAAGTAAGAAATAATTATTAAAAGATAATTATGTACTTTGCGTGATTTTTTTTATTGGTCACGTAAAAGGGTTACGTTCGCAATTAAAATACATTTAGACACACCCCGGAAATTCCTAGACTTACCTAGATAAAATACACCCTAGAAATAAATTCTCAAATGATCCTCACAAGTATACTTGTACATCCTAGTTCTCATTAATACTTGTCCTAATTGTCTCCACTAACCTAATACACATTGGATAATACCCAAATTGCCTCTCTTTCTCTCTTGGGTGCCGGTTACATACAATGTATGTATACAAACCATAAGATTTCCTAGTATCTAAGTAAATCTTGTACAAACACATCACAATTAAGGATGGTACTTAGTGTTTAACCAAATACAAGGGGTTTGGGGTACTGGTATTAGATAACTTGAAGAAGAAACCTTAACAAAAACCAATAATAGGGCAAGACGGTTTGGTTTGATGTAAGTGACTAGAGGATAAATATCAATTTGTTGTATGAACTTGAGATTTCTGGTAGAATTTTTTGTCTTTATGATTGTCTCATGTGAGAGCTATAGAAAAGATAACTGCGCGCATGGGCGTTGCTATTGTAATGTTATTCAACCCAAGAAGTACACATTCTGATTTAGAGCTCACCACACATTTAATAAAGTGAAGATGAAGTCAGTAAAAATCTTATAAAAACTAAATCTGAAAGAACATTCTAAGAAATGAGTTACATAAACATCGTCGTCCGCCCGTTTTATAATTATTTATCCTTCGTTTTTTATATGTTCGCCTGATCGGCTATATCATAAACCGGAACCATACGCAAACCACATACCACCAGACTACTTAAGTGTGTCTCAAAGGGATAGTTTTTAGGATCAAGTCTTAAGTGGTTTGGGGAAACTACGAGTAAGGAAGTCGGGTATATATATAAGCTTTTAAGCTTTTGTAGAGTGTACACATTTAGGTTTTGGTAAATCTTTTGGGTGGTGGCTTCATAATCCAAAACCAAGAGCCTCGTGTAACAAGGACATCGTACAGTCTCTGGGTTATTATTAAGCCAGTTCTTGCATTTTTCAAATACGTTTCGTAATATCTATGCCTAGTTTAAAGTCAATGGTGATCTATACAATATTATGTGTAAGCTAACGTCGGGTGTGTTGCACTGGCGAAAAGACTGCTAAGATAAGTTTATGAAGTCCAAATATGTTCATTTAAGCTTTTTTTCTTTGGTCCGTAGCTTATAAATAGGCTCAACGAGCTTTAGTTTTGGGCTTAATGGCCTTATTTGGGCCGGTTTTATAAGGTCCAAATTAAGGTTTTGTAAAGGTCCTGATGTAGTTTTAATAAATTTTAAAAAGCATCATTGCCTTTATTAAGCTTGTTTTAGTTAGTTAAGTTGAAAATAAGCTTGGGAGAGCTTATTTTGGCTTATTCGAGCTTATTCGAACCCGAAAGAAATAATAAGGTCCATTAGGCATTCTTAGCTTATTTCCCAACCTTATTAAGCCAAATAAGTCTGTTTTTGGTTTAACTTATCCAAATAAGCTAATAAGCTCTTGTAAATGGGCTGTTGGGCCCATTAAGGGTCCGAATGGATTTCTACATGGTTTGACTTGGTCCATTAGGGTCCATTAGTCTTTCTTAGGTCTACTAAGTCCGTTAGTGTTTATACAAGTCCACCAATAAGCTGTCCGAGCTTATCGTGAGCTTAATTGCTTGAATTGGGCTCGTTCGTGGGCTAGTAAGCCCGATAAGGGTTCGTTTGTGTTTTTAAGCTCACGCCAAGGTATTCTAAGGCCCATACGAGTTCAATGAGTACATTAAGTCCCTTAATAAGCTCAGGAGCTTTATTTTACTTCGTGGAACCCCAACTAATGAGCTGTTTGGGCCTGTTGGGGCTTTGATCCATAGCTAAAGGCCATTAGGGGTTTGTTTGAGTTGGTATTATCATACTATGAGTTTCACTAGATTTATAGGTAATCAATAAGCTCAAATGAGCTTCATTATTAAGTGTTGGCTTCATGTTGGGCTTGTTTGGGTTGGTTGGGCTAAGCCGAGGCACTTGTAGGTCTTCATAGGTCCATCGTTGGCCCTTGTTTCTCCGTAGTGATGTATGTGACCCGAAAACATATTTTCAAATCTAAAGGTCGCTTGTTTAACTTATATTTACGTCGTACCTTGCATGCAAACATTTATTAACCTCGTATACTCCTTCCCTAGCCAAATTGTCATGTTTACAAGAAAAGTTGACGTATGGTTTTTATTTAAACTCGTGCATATAAGGGTTTTGTTCGCGTTAGAGTCTAAGCTTTCATGTGGACGAAACATTTAAGTCCTTGTCAATGTTTAAAGCACGTTTGTTTTAAATTTGCTTTTTTTTTATTAGTTTCTTGTACCTCCTTTGTTGTATTATGGCTTTGTATGTGTATGTATATACATTGGCGTGCTTGGATCTTTTGACGTGCACAACCCTCGTTAGCTTATCATATATGATTTTTATAGTGACCATTTTAGCTAGGCATGTATATTACGATTGAAAATATGACAAGAATGGTCTTAATAACGTGTCTTACAATGGTCCTAGGCATCCTTGGTGTTGGATTATGAAAAGCATTACCCAAAATAGATTTACACCTAATGTGTAATCACTCTATACTGCTATAAAAAGCTTATATACCCGACTTCCTTAGCTTGTGTTTCACTTAAACCCTTAGACTTGATCCTAAATGCTTCCTTTAGTCCTTAGAGTGTATGTGGTTTGCGTATGGGTTCGGTTATGATATAGCCGAATGGAAATAAGGAGTAAATGGGGGAGGTTTATCTTAGAGAGAGTTTAAGAGTTTTTGGAAAATGTATTTTTATGGAACGTTCGCCTACCGTCGCATGCCTTTCGACTTATGCAATGCACCGGGCACGTTCCAAAGGTATATGATGGCTATCTTTCATGATCTGATCGAAAAAACGATGGAAGTCTCTTTGGACGACTTTTCGGTCTTTGGGAATTCATTCGAAAATTGCCTCTCTAGTTTGGACAAGATGCTTAAAAGGTGTGAAGACACCAATCTTTGTCTAAATTAGGAAAAGAGTCATTTTATGGTTAAGGAATGTATTGTTCTTGGTCATAAGATTTCCAAAAATAGGATTGAGGTCGATAAAGCCAAAGTCGATGTGATTGCTAAGTTACCTCATCCTACCACCGTCAAGGGTGTTCAGAGTTTTCTCGGTCATGCCGGTTTTATACCGACGGTTCATTAAGGATTTTTCCAAAATTTCTCGACCGATGACTCATCTTTTTGAGAAAAATACTCCGTTCATCTTCTCCGATGAATGTATTCAAGCTTTTGAAACGTTAAAGAAAAAAGTTACCGAAGCTCTAATCTTGATTGACCCCGATTGGGACTTACCCTTTGAGCTTACGTGCGATGCAAGCAACTTTGCCATAGGTGCGGTCTTGGGGCAACGTCATGAAAGGCACTTTAGGCCTATACACTATGCTAGTAAAACAATGACCGAGGCAGAATCGCATTACACCACGACAGAGAAAGAAATGTTAGCCGTGGTGTACGCCTTCAAAAAATTCCAGTCTTACCTCATCTTGAACAAAAGCATTGTGTATACGGATCACTCCGCCCTCAAATATCTCTTTGCTAAAAAAGATTCCAAGGCGAGATTGCTCCGGTGGGTTCTCCTCCTTTAAGAGTTCAAATTCAAAGTAATTGACACAAAAGGAGTCGAGAACCTCGTGGCCAATCATCTTTCCCGATTAGAAAATCCTTATGAAGATGTGCTCGACCCAAAGGAGATAAATGAAACGTTTCCTCTCGAGACACTTAATATGGTGACTTTTCATGGTGACTCAAGTACCCCGTGGTTTGCCGATTTTGCAAATTACCACGCGGGGAATTTCATTGTTAAAGGGATGTCGTCCCAACAAAAGAACAAGTTTTTCAAGGATGTTAAACACTACTTTTGGGACGACCCCTATTTGTTCAAAATATGTGCGGATCAAGTGATCCGGCGGTGTGTTGCGGGCCAAGAAGCTATTGACATCCTCATAGCTTGCCATAGTGGACCCACCGGGGGACATTACGGTGCCAACTACACCGCCAAAAAGGTTTTTGACTCAGGATTTTATTGGCCCACAATTTACCGAGATGCCCATGACTTGGTCACCCGATGTGACACTTGTCAGATCCTTGTCAAACGTCAATGGAAAATTTTCACACGTGATAAAATGCCTCAAAATTCCATTCCAAGTTTGCGAATTCTTTGCGTGTGGCACGCCGGCATCATTTTTCTGGGGCCGTTCTCGTCTTTACGAGGGAACAAGTACATACTCGTGGTCGTCGATTACTTGTCAAAATAGGTTAAAGCGAAAGCGCTCCTCACCAATGACGCCCGAGTTGTTTGCAAATTTCTTAAATCTCTTTTCGCCGATTCGGTACCCCTGTAGCTATCATAAGTGATCGAGGCATCCCATTGTTTCAATGAAGTTGGAATAGGTCATGCTTAAATATTGGAGCTTAACTAACCGTCTCCACTGTTATCACCCACAAACAAGTGGGCAAGTTGAGGTATCCAATCGTGGCTTGAAACGAATTATTAAAAGGACCGTAGGCGAGAACCGTGCCTCTTGGTCGGATAAATTAGATGACATACTTTGGGCTTCTCCGTCGCTTTCAAAAATCACCATCGGGTGTACTCCTTACCAAGCTCGTGTATTGAAGGCATGTCTTCTACGATCGAGCTCGAGCACAAAAGCCTATAGGGCCTTAAGCATGCAAACTTTGACTTCGAGGGGACCGCGAACGATCACCAGAAAGTTCAACTCAATGAATTAAATGAACTTCGTGATCAAGCCTATGAGAACTCTTTGATCTACAAAGAGAAGACAAAGAGGATCCATGACTCCAAGATCAAAAACCATGTTTTCAACGTCGGTGATCAAGTCCTCCTCTTTAATTCTCGATTGAAGATTTTCTCGGGCAAGTTAAAATCCCATTGGTCTAGACCGTTCACCATTGCCCATGTCTTTCCATATGGCACCGTTGAGTTATCTCAAAACTCCGGGCCAAAATCTTAGGTCATCGGTCATAGAAGTTAAGCATTATTTTGGAGGGTCGTACACAAATAGTTGTCCTGGATCTCCAAACCTTCCCCAAGGACTAATGAATTCAGGGAATAGGTTAAGCTTAGTGACCCTAAATAAGCGCTTCGTGGGAGGCAACCCATGCTTATCCTAATGTAATATTATGTAGTAATGAATAAGTGTTTTTTGTTGTGAGGAGGTGTGCCTTTTCCTTTCTCATGTCTTGTGTTTTTTGTGATTGTCCAAGATTGTCCTGGATGTTTGAAGCCTCTCGTGCTCATGGTTTTGTCCTTCGATCACTCGAGCTTCAAATCCTCAGCTTCATTTGGGAAATCCAATATCCTAATCTAATCGACTAACGTTTATCTTTAAGCATACTTAATAAACGGCTTTAGAGTGATGTAGAGACCCTTCTTAAAACATTGAGGACAATGTTTAGTTCTAGTATTGGGGGGGGGGGGGGGGGATCTATCGATTTGATTGTGCCTGCAGCCGTTGTTTTCGCGTAATCCCGTTTTTACCACCAAAATACCAAAAAAATGAAAATTTTTAAAAAATTTCAAAAGTAAAATAAGTGTTTTGTCACAATTTTAATTTTCCTGCTGGGTAGAATGAGAATAAATTTTGACTCGATCGAGCGTGTTGAGCTCTAGCTTGTTCCTTAACTTTTAGACTAAGCATTCGCGAATCTTCGCGAAGAACGAAAAATGATAGAGTTGATTATGAGTTGGTATTGATAAACATGGTTATTTGGAAATCTTAACGAGCACATGTGTGTTGTAATTTGTGGCCCCCTTCTCCTCCCATAAGCTCCTAATCCGGTACTAATATACGTGGTGCATATTTTTGGAAATTATTAAACTTAAATAACTCATCTTTTGAAATTGAAGATGTAGTCGATAGCAATAATTTTAGTCTTAGTTCAAATTTATACTTAAATTTTCTAAAAAGAAGTCTTCTCTATATCGTGAAATAAGGTGTGAAATGAAAAAAAATAAAAAAAATAAAAAAAATAAAATATATAGAAGAATGATGAATAATAATTATAAACTGTGGGCTGATAAAAGTTTGCTGCATCTATGCAGGCTCACAAACGATGTTACAGCCTTCTAAAGAAAAGCCATAGTAAGAATAATAATTCCGATGACTGATAAAGTTTGCTGATTCTTGCAGGCTCAAACAGATGTGTGCAGCCTTCTAAAAAGGTCGAGGATTACAATCTGCATTCATGGTTATGATTAATATTAAGTGTGAATTAATAAATGTAAGAAAATTCTCTTTTTGTTAAATTTAAATATGCTGAACTTAGACTATTTCATTTTACGTGTGATTTTTTATATAAGTTTGTGTAAACGAGAAAACCTAAGAGTTCTTAAAACAGAAGGTCGTGTAGTTCCCGACTACTTACGTCTCTGTGGGGTGTCAAAAGCTGGTCAATTTATCGCAAGGTTAGGACATATGCCCGAGATGAAAGTCGCTACATGGCTGATCTCGCCTTCAAAACTCATTATTCTCGGGTGGGAACATGAACGCATAGGAATAGAATTTTGCAAAACGTTTAATCTATGTTGAAATTAGTAATTTTGCAAAACGTTGATCCATGGTTGAAATTCAAAATGACACATTCACCTAAGATATAATAATTGTTGGGAGTAAAAAGTTCACAAGTTGCAAATATGAGTAGTGTTAGCATCTTAACTTATATTTAACGGCGATTTCATTTTAAGCTTGGTTTGGGACAAGTGAAAAGTCAAGGACGATGAATTTATCCTTTTTGGAGTATTTTAGGATTAAAGTGCATCTTGTTCTATGACCCTAAAGTTATAAAAATAACGAAAGTCAAATAAGTGTATATATTTAAAATACAAAAATACGTGTGGTAAGTGTATATATTTAAAAATGGTAAAAACGGGGCTTTTCGAAGCTATTGATTCTTTAATTCCCCTCGATGAACACTTAGCTACTTTTCGAGGTAATTAGTCGAGGGGGTCAAGATTCTTAGTTTTCTTAAGTGTTTACTTATAGCATTGCATGAGGACACAGCAATATCTTAGTATGGGGTATTTTGGTATGTGTTTAAATACACATACATTTGACCATTAAAAACGTGCTTAAATGACAAAAAACGTACCAAAAATACATTGAATTTGTATGTTTTGCATTTGTATTGTGCAGGAAACGGATATCTAAGAAAACAAAGCAAAAATGACAAAACCGAGCACGAGAATGGAAAAGAGCGTGAAGAGTCAAAAAGTCAAAGTCAAAGTCAACAAAGTCAACAAGGTCAAAATCAAGTCAAAGTTAACCCTGAGAAGTGGCATTGGAAAGAGCATCGAAAACCAAACCCAAAAACTTAAATTGTCAAAAGTGGGCCCACCCGTACCCACCTAGTGGGCCGGGGTCAGCCCACATACTAAACCCATTTCATTTAAACCCTTTTAAATAACCATTTAAAGCCCTAAACCCTTTTAAAACCTACCCGGCCCATCAAAAGCCCAAAACCCCTTTACACTTAACTGCCATTAGTCCAAAAGGACTATATTTGCAAATATAACATATAACCTGAGGGACTTAAAGTGCAACATCCCTCAAACTTATAACACCACAAGGACCATATGTGCAATAACATATAACAAATTGAGGGATCAATGTTGCCATATCACTAAACTTATACCCTGCAAACCAAATTACTATTTATCTTCCCCAAATTCCCGCCAATCCCTTTTGGCACTATTCACCCATCGTTTTCACCCCTCACTCCACAACAAAACTTCATAAAACTCCCTAACCCACCACACATACTGCCAAAGTCCACCTTGGCAATCCCCAAGCTCCTAATTTGACAAGGGAACATGACAAGAAATGGATGGATGAGATCAAAGACTTGGGCACTACTCAAAACTGTTGGCCAAGTTTTAGTAAAATTTCTATTTTTAAGAATTTGTGTTTTATTGTTGTCAAAAAGTGTTTCATAAGCTACATTAAGCTCTTATATAACTATCATACAATCTGTTTTAAGTTAAATATTAAGTACTTAAGAAAATTTTACAAAAAAACCAAAAAATACACTCTCAAATACCACAGCTTAATGGATGATTATGGAAGGGCTTATGGACACCACTAGCTTGTAGAGCTTGTAGAATAGCTCTAAGAGCACTTGTTTTCCCTGTTTAAGCAAGGGCTTTTGTAAGTCTTCATTTTTCCAGTTTTAGCTTATTTATTGTAGAACTGCATATTAGTGCTTATTTATTGCTTATATCTGCTTATTCTAGCTTGTTTATGATGTTTAGTGCTTATTTTACCTAGGTTGTAGTTTAAAAATTAGTTGTGCAAGTTTTTCTTAAAAACTGTCTTAAATAGCTTAAAATAGTGCTTATTGTGTTTTTTTGCCTGGTTAAACAAGGGCCTTTGTAAGTTTTCATTTCCCATTTTTAGCTTATTTACTATTTAACTGCTTATTAGTGCTTATTTCTTGTTTGTTGTTTCTTATTGTTGCTTATTTATGTTATTGAATGCTTATGTATGGCTGCTTATAGCTTAGAAATCATTTGTTCTAGTCTTCTTAAAATCTGTCTTAAAAAGCTAAATTCGTAGCACAATGTGTTAGCTTATCATTGGTGCTTATTTAAGTGTTAAAAGTTGCTCATTGGGTTTGTTATCAGTTGTTTATAATCTGGTCTTAAGGGTTTTGAATAAGTTAGAAATCACATATCTTTTTTATATCCAAAAAGCCTTAAATGATCAAATGTTCAAAAAATACGTTGTTATGAGTGTATTTTGTTGTTTGTGAATGTGTAGGTACGGATAGTGCAAAAATCACAAGAAAACGGTCAAAGCCAGACAAACACGGACACGGGAACGGATAGAGTGCACAAGAGCCGGAAGTTTCTAGCAAAAGGTCATCAAAAGTCAACCCTTGGTCAACCCATGAAAGATAAAATCCTCAAAATACCATAAAAACCCTTAATGTTAAATCATAATTCACAAAAAGTCCCAAAAACCCTAACCCCGTTAGCCTTTTATTAATAAAGGACTAACGGTCGTTAGTCTTTTATAACAAAACCCTTATAACCAAGCCCAAACACCCGGCCCAATTCCTTTTAAAATAAACCCCAAGCCCAAATCAACACCCCGGGTCAACAAAGTTATAAAAAGAAAAAAAGGGGCGGGAAAAACCATTTTTACTATTCATCTATCGTCTTCATTTTTACCTGCGTAAAATCAAAGGGTTAATTCAAATTGATGATGTGGCATCAAGATTCGAGTACTAAGCTATGAGCTGGCAAAGTTAGACGTCACCAAACCCTTCTATTGGTCAAGCCGGGACAAGGGTATGGCACATGGAGTCAAGGAAACACACAAGGAATGGAAATTTTACACTAAATCTTTTGCTAAAGAAGCACAAGTACTCTAACATACGGATTACCAGGCTGGCAATCCGTGTGCTCACTTATTTGATCCAACTGCTTAAACAAAGGATCAAATGATTGGCTTTAAAGGAGGGACGAGATCAAAGGCTTGAGAGCATGTGTGAGAGAAAACATAAAGCTTATCTTTCAGCTAAAAATATGCAAGCTTCCTCACACACAAAGGGTAGCTAGTTAGATAGATTTTTAATATTTTAGCTAATTAAATTTAGCTAATGTAATTTTTTCTTAAAACTATTTTTTAGCTTATTGTTTACTACATGTAATTTTCCTTTTTTCACTATTGTAATCAGCTCTTTTATTAATAGAAGTCAAGTTTTCTTATTATGCACTTTACTTTTCTCAAGCTTACTTTTATACAAAATTTTGTTAAATAAGATGTTACTGTTTCATAAGCTTGTTACAAGCTCATCTCAAGCTCATCTAATCTCTCAGATTAGATTGAACTCAAATTGATCACTAAGTTACTCACACATTTAAAAACAGTTTAATACATATGCTATGGATGGATTTGGTTACTTTGGATGATAAGCTTACCCTAGAAGAGCTTATTGGACTATACTAGTTTATCCTTGTGATAAGCTAGAGCTTGTTGATAGCTCATTTGAGCTTAATCTTAGCGTTGTTTAGAGCAAAGCCTCCTGTAAGTTTCTTCTTTACATTCTAGCTTAAATTTATACTATTAGCTTTAATCTGCTTCATCTGGTTATTGTATGCTTATTTGTAGGCTTAGATCTGCTTAATATTGCTTATTTAAATCATTTGATGCTTAATATGTTTTTAATAGCTAATTACAGTTTGCTATTATATTATAAAATCTGCCATAAGAAACCCAAAAATATTAGCTTATTGGTGTTAGCTTTTAATTAAGCTTAATTACTTGAGTACATTTGCTTTTTAGGTCTAATTTTAGCTCTGCAGTATCTGGTATTAGCAATTTGAGCTTTAAATTTCAATTTCATAAGCTTATTATGAGGTTTAATGAGTTAAAGGGGTGTTTGGCTTATGACAGTATCAACTCAAATTAATACTGTCCATGGCCATTTGAACCTTTAAAACCATGTTAAATCTCATTTCTAGGTTTAAGAAATCAGGATTTAAAGTTGCATGTAGGTTTAATCTAGAGTTGATCATATTTTGAAAGTATTTTATAAATATTGAAGTCATTAATGCCTCAGATCCTTAAGCTTGGCTAAGTTTGATGTTTTTTAGCTTGAATAGTTAATTTGCTCTTAGTTTAATTTCATATAAGTTTAGAAGCAAGTTCTTCTAGCCTGCAATTGTTAGAGTTAGGATTTGGTCATAATTGTGCAAACTGCATCAGCAGTGATAAACAGCAAACAGCCAATTTCTAGCTTAAAAATCAGTAGGTAAAATTAGTTTTTAGCTTTTCATACTTAGTATACTAGTAGGTTTAAGGTCAATGTCAATCCCTCTCAACTTATTTTGTACCTAAAAGTTTATTTGCTTATCTGTTTTTAAGCTCAAAAGTTGCTAGTTGTCTTTTCCAAAGTTTACTCAGCATATACTAAGAACAATAAGCTGTTTTCAAGCCACTTTTTCATTGAGTAATTGATTTTCAAAATGATTTTTAAAAGCTATTTCATGTAGCTTTTTAGGACAGGCTTTATAGTAGAATAAAGCTTATCTTCTTAAGGTTCCATCTTTGAGCTTATTTTTAAGCTCAAAAAGTGCAACCCTTGCTGTTTGTATGCAGTTTTTAGCTTAAGTGCTATTTGGCTAATTTGTGCTTATCTGATTATTTTCCTAGCTTATTTAGGTTTAATATATCTTATAGGTTGTGTAAAGTCATTTTAGCTTATTTCCCTTAGGTTAGAACTTTTTTAGCTATATTTTGCATATAGCTTAAAAACCTTAGTGTTGTTAAGCCCTTTTAAGTATTCTGTCGTTTTTAGCTTTTTCAGCTTAATTTCCTTGCTTATTTTTGTTTGTATTTGCTTAATAGGTTAGGTGTTAAGCTTGTCTTAGCTTATTTGCCCTTTTCATTTGCTTTTTAGTGCTTAAATTGCCCAAACAGTTAGCATTCTAAGCCCTTTAAGAGTAAAAAGCTTTTTTTTCTAATTTAGCTTATTTCTGTGCTTATTTTAGGTTTATAAAAATAGTTGTTTTGCAAAAGTTGCTTATTTTTAAGTATTTTCAAAAGTTGTAAAAAATGGCAAAAATTAAAACACTTGGGATAGTAGGAAGCCCCGGGTGAGCAAGACTCGAACCCGGGACCTCTACCACCCTCACCAAGCGTTTTTATCCCACACCCTTAACCATTGTGCTACACTAGCTCATCCGTTAGGATCTTCACTTACTTAATTTTTATACACATTTTAGCCTTTTAGTATAATAAGCTGTTTTAGCTTATTTCACAGCTTATTCGATAAGCTGTTTTCTCGAGCTAATTTTTCTTAGATTCCTCATTGTTCAATCTACTTTTCATAATTTTTTTAGCATTTTTATAAATAGTTTAGTATTTTTAATTATTTAATTTCATTAAAATCGTTTTTAATTCATAAAAAATTATAAAAAGGTAAAAAAAAATATAATTCTTTTTTAGAAAATTTTCTTTTATCATATAGTACCTAGGAAAATTAGTTTTGCTTCTGTTGGGTTTAAATTGCAAAATTTCATTTTTTAAAGAACGGGATTCATTCTCGTTCACTTTTTTTTTTGTGTTTTAAAGTTCAATTCAACTCCGTTTTTGTTCTAGTTTTCTTTGCCTTAGCTTTTTAGTCAATTAAGTCTTACAAAAACCAAAAAGATCATTTTAGGCTTAATTTTGATAATTTAGGGTTTTTAAGGTCTATCCCTAGTTATGATCCCGGTGAGTTGCGTTTTTATTATAGGGATTTACTTTTCCGTATTGATTTCTTGTAGTTAGGTTTAATTGTCTCTTAATTTGCTCATTTTTAGGATTTTAGAAAACAAATCATCTTCGAACCAATTCAAGTCATTGTCCAAATAACAAACGTGGTCTCAATTTCATAAATCTTTGGGAAAACGACCCGTAATCCACTACCGTTAAACGTGTAGAATTTTTGTAAGATTTTTCCTACTACCTTTGTCCTCAAGGGTAGTTTTGGAATATTCTATACTTTGAATATTATTACGTATATTAATTGACTCGCAATCAAGTTTCCCCTCCGAACCGAGTTAGTAATCAAAAGGCACCACCAGGTTTTACTCCGGTGCAAAACAATGGTCAAAATAGGTTTAATCAGAATTAAGGTCAAGGGAATAATTTTAACCAGGGAAATAATTTTCATGGAAATCAAGGTATCAGTTCAAAATAAATCAAATGTTCCAAATTTTCAAATTAAGGAATTCAAACCAACCTTTTCAAGTGCCTAATAATCAAGTTCCAACAAGAGAATTCAAATGATTTTTCAGTTACAGAAAATAACCGATCAAATGTTGAAAACATGCAAATCAAATCAACTCGTTGAAAGGAGACCTTAAGAATGAAATTCAAAATACGATAAAATCTCAACAAGCAGTCATGATGAATCAACAAGCTACCTTTCAAAATAATTTGCAAAACATGATAGGAGGATTGTTTCAAAACCATGCTTCAACTTCGGGTACTCTTCCGAGTAATACCATTCCAAATCTGAAGGGTGAGATGAAAGCGATCACTACTCGAATGGTGGTTGCTTACGAGGGACCCTCGAATCCTACTAATCCTTTCTCCTAAAAAAGGTAGTCGAACGATGAAACCGAATGAACAACGTATAAGAGCAATCTAATTTCCAAGGAAGTACCGCTCAAATCCCACCTCCGGTTATCCCCATTTCTATTCCGGAACCCGATGTTCCAAAGACTTTGCCTAAAACCACTCCCATTCTGGAACCCGATGTTCCGAAGAATTTACCTAAGCCAAATATTCCATATCCTTCTCGACTTAATCAAGAAAAGTCTCGTGACAAAGCTTCGAATCAAAAAGAGAAGATTTTTCAAATGTTTCAAGATTTGCGTTTTGACATAAGTTTCGCGGATGCTTTACTTTTGATGCCAAGATTTGCTCCTACGATTAAGAGTTTGCTCATGAATAAGGAAAAGTTGCTTGAGTTAGCTAAGATACCGTTAAACGAGAATTGCTCGGCGATGCTCCTCAAAAAGCTTCCCGAAAAGCTTGGAGATCCCGGCAAGTTTTTTATTCCATGCCAATTTCCGAGATAATGTTATGTTTACGCTTTGGCCGATCTTGGCGCGAGCATAAATCTTATGCCCCTTTCTATTTGGAAAAAGCTTTCTTTACCTGAACTTACACCAACTCGGATGACTTTAGAGCTAGCAGATCGATCAATTACTCATCCTAAAGGAGTCGCTGAAGACGTTTTTGTCAAAGATAGGAAGTTTTTTACTTCCTACCGATTTTGTTGTTGTTGATTTCAAAGCCGATCCTCGAGTTCCTCTCATACTTAGGAGATCCTTTTTGAGGACCGGTCGAGCTTTAATTGATGTGTATGAAGGAGAGCTTATTTTAAGGGACGGAAATGAACAAATAATTTTTCATGTCAATGGCAACGACAAAACCTCCTACAAAAGCATGTAAACATTCAATTAAAAGGTTTAATGACACATCAAGATAGTTTTTAAGAAGTTCACCGACGAACCCGCTCTAGTTTGCTTGCCTCCATCGAAAGATGACAACGATGAAAAAGAAAAGCAGGAAGTGAAGAATCTCGCAGAGCCGACGGCTAAACGCCAAACTCGTACACACCTGTTTTGAAGAATTTATAAAGTTATTATGCAAGGAGAGCATTTTCATTCAAAACAAATACACCTCAAGTTTCATTGGTTTTGCAATCACATCCACGTAACCGTCTATTTAGCCCAAAGATTCCTCATCATATGGGGGAAGAGCACTTAGTACTTTTAGTGCTGAAGAAATTGTCCCAATCCCAAGAGAATCTGAGATACAATCCCTGAGTGATCGAAAGAACGTTTTACCTTCGTATGATGACTCTCTTCATCATACGTTCCACGTGATTAGTTTCCGTGTACTTTCTCTAACCTCTTTTTCGAATTTGATGATCAATTACACTCTAGTGAACATAAACCCCTCTTTTTGATGAAGTTTTAGAGGACTTCGATGTAAAGATTCTTATGATTCCAACCTTGATGAGTCGATTTTCCTAGTCACACCTCTTTCCAATTCTAATAAGGATAAGTGTCTCGCTCCAGGAGACAACATTGAGATTCTACTTCACCATGATCCGTCTACTCCTATGAAAAGCATTGCTTCCATTCTCGAGGGATTCATCGATGATCCACTTTTCGAAGAGAAATGATATTTTTTTATATATTTAATTTAGAATTGTTAAACAATTATTGAAAAAGAATTTTGTACGAATGGGGGGGGGGGGGGGGGGGGGGGGGGGGGGGGGGGGGGGGGGGGGGGGGGGGGGGGGGGGGGGAGGGGGGCTCCAATTGATAAAGCTAAGTGTTTCGACCCAGGAGGCGAAAATGATAAGATTGATGCTTTTCTAGTTATCAAAGTTCCTACGTATATTGAGGAAGGTTATTATGACTCAGAGGGAGACGTATTATATCTTGAGAGTTTGCTTAGTGATGATAACACCCATAATCTCTCTTCCGATGTATTTTTCGATCATGAACCACAACACATTAAGAATGAATCAAATCATGATACTTTGATAACTTTTTCTCCCAAGAATGATCCTCTTCACTATGAGTTCGCTGGTGGAGTCATCACGATTCCTCCAGGAATTGTTAGAGAGCACGAGGATTATATCAATCGAATGTCGTTGCTATGCGGAAATTCATCTTCCCGGTCGCCGGAAAATTTTCATACAATCATCGAGGATAGTGACTCTAATAGGGAAGAGATCGATATATTTTCTGGACCAGATGATTCGATACCACCAGGTATTGAAAGTGATATTGACTCGGAAGAGGATATTATTGACAACTTGCTTAACGATGATCCCATTCCCGAATATGAGCGTTTAACCTTCGACATGGAACCCGATGTGCCCGTGATAAACAATGTTGATGAGCTTAATGAAGATGAATGTTTTGACCCAGGGGGAGGTGAGATTAATGTTGAAGTTGACGATTCCTTCACATTTGTCATTCAGACTTTTCTCCCGTATCTCACTTACCCTGAGGTTTCTCCTTTACTTTCCTCCACCGAGAATGAGGACACCATTTTTGACCCCGGCATCTCCACTTAGAGCCGGTGGCATCTCATCGGGATGGAACTTTCATGTGCTTAAATGTTTATCCAAACATTAATGAAAGCCCGATTGAGATTTTCTCTTCCATTTACTTTCTCCAAGGACGAATGAATTCGGGGATCGAGTCAAGCTATGTGACTCGGTTACCAAAAACAAGCAGCTCGTGGGAGGCAACCCCTTGCTTAACCTCTAATCTTCTTTCTTATTTCTATTGTGATGTGAGAAGGCTTGTACTCTTTCGATTCTGTTCATTGTTTTACTAGCATAGTGTATAGGCCTTAAGTGTTTTTCATGACGTTGCCCCAAGACTGCACCTATGGAAAAGTCGCTTGCATCGCACATAAGCTCAAAGGGTAAGTCCTAGTCAGGGGCAATCAAGATTGGAGTTTCGGTAAGTTTTTTCTTTAACGTTTCAAAAGCTTGAATACATTCATCGGAAAAGATGAACGGAGTATTTTTCTCAAGAAGATGAGTCATCGGTTGGGAAATTTTGGAAATATCCTTAATGAACCGTCGGTAGAAACCGGCATGACTGAGAAAACTCCGAACACCCTTGACGGTGGTGGGATGAGGTATCTTAGCAATCACATCGACTTTGGCTTTATCGACCTCAATCCCATTTTTGGAAATCTTATGGCCAAGGACAATACCTTCTTTAACCATAAAATGACTCTTTTCCCAATTTAGACAAAGATTGGTGTCTTCACACCTTTTGAGCATCTTGTCCACACGAGAGAGGCAATTTCGGAATGAATTCCCAAAGACCGAGAAGTCATCCACGAAGACTTCCATCATTTTTTCGATCATATCATGAAAGATAGCCATCATACACCTTTAGAACGTGCCCAGTGCATTGCATAAGCCGAAAGGCATGCGACGGTAGGCGAATGTTCCGTAAGGACACGTGAATGTTGTCTTTTCTTGATCATCAGGGTCGATGGGAATTTTAAAGTAACCCAAGAAACCATTGAGAAAACAATAATACTTGTTTCCTGCTAATCTCTCGAGCATTTGGTCCATAAACGGTAGTGAAAAGTGGTCTTTACGGGTGGCTTGATTCAACTTTCGGTAGTCAATGCACACATGCCATCCCGTAACCAATCGAGTAGGAATTAACTCGTTTTCATCATTTTCAACAATGGTAAAACCACCTTTTTTGGTACGTAATGTACGGGGCTTACCCAAGGACTATCCGAGATTGGGTAAATTAATCTGGCGTCAAGAAGTTTTTCAACCTCCTTCTTGATGACATCGTGGATCTTTGGATTTACCCGTCTTTGGTGTTGAACAGCCGGTTTGTAGTCCTCTTCCATAAGAATCTTGTGAGTACAAAATTCTGGGTTAATACCCTTAATGTCGGAGAGTTTCCAAGCGATGGCTCGCTTGTGTGACTTCAAAACCTTTATAAGAGTGGCTTTTTCCTTGACACTCAAGTCTTTAGCAATTATGACGATTAACTTGTTGTCACCTTCCAAAAATGCATATTCGAGATGAGGAGGTAAGTCCTTGAGTTCGACCTCGGGAGGTTCATCAATTGAAGATTTATCAGTTTTAGCTTCATAGACTTTAAATTCTTTTCGAATTTCAGGTAAATAATTTCCTTAAGTGGGAGGGGGTAATGATGGATCATCATTGAGAAATGATTCAAGAAGAAGAATGTCCCCCTCTGGGTCATAATAAGAGTTATCAACTTTTGGTGAAGTTGGATCATCTTCGAGAGCAAGGAAAGCGTCGACTTCCTCGAGAAGAAAATCACTATCCCCAAAGAGAGTGAGAGTCAGAGAAGAGGTAGAAACGATCGGGTCATAATAAGGAGTGGGATTGCCACTCGCGATCACATCGGAGAAACCGAGAACTTCTTGAGAATACTCCTCACAAGCCATTTCAATGACGTCAATTCGGTTAACCGAATTATCATCATAATTAGAGGAGTATCTTGAAGTTTGATCAAGATTGAATGTTACGGCTTCTTTTCCAACACGAAGAGTTAATTCACCTTCGTAAACATCAATCAAAGCATGTCCGGTCTTTAAGAAGGATCTCCTAAGAATTATGGGAACTCGGGGATCGGCATCAAAGTCTACAACTACAAAGTCGGCTGGGAATTGGAACTTTCCTACTTTTACATCGACATCTTCGGTGATACCGATCAGTTGGGAGATCGAACGGTCCACAAGTTCAAGAGTCATACAAGTAGGAGTGAGCTCCGGAAGAGAAATCTTTTTCCCATGGATAATGGCATGAGATTTATGCTACCGCCAAGATCGGCCAAGGCTAAGCACTCATCCATTCCGGGAAAATCACACGGTATGAGAAATTTACCAGGGTCTCTAAGTTTTTCGGGTAACTTGTTGAGGATAACTGCCGAACAATGCTCATTTAAAGGCGTCCTAGCCATTTCACTTAATTTTTCTTTGTTTCCAATTAAAGCTTTAAGAGTCGAGGCAAATTTTGGCATAAGAATCAAAGCATCCGTGAGGCTAATTTCAAAACTCAAATCTTTGAAGATTTCGTAGAATTTCTCAATTTGGTCGTTAGCTTTTTCATGGCGCCTTTCATCATTACGTCTCGAAGGATACGAAATCGACGATTTCGGGTTAGGCTTTGGAGCACTAACGGGAGCAACAACGGGCTCAGAATTTAGTACATGAGGTTGAACTTGGACAACCGGAGGTTGGACGTCTTTGGTACTTCCGTTATTAGTAAGAGGCACTGATATATGAGAAATCACATATCTTTATTATATCAAAAATGACCCTTAAATGATCAAAATGTGCAAAAATATGCTTGTATTTGTGTATTTTGTTGTTTTTGAATGTGTAGGAACGGATCATGCAAATATCACAAGAAAACGGTCAAAGCCAGACAAACACGAACACGAGAACGGATAAAGTGCAAAAGAGCCGAAAGGTTTCAACAATGCTCAGTCAAAGTCTACATTGGTCAACCACAAGAAGACAAACACTTGAAAATACCCAAAATACCCTTAATGTTAAACCAAATTCATCAAAAGCCCTAAAAACCCTAACACCGTTATCTCCTTTTTATTAAAGAGATAACGGTCATTATCTCTTATAACTAAAAACCTTTAAAACCTTTACACTCGGCCCAATTCCATTTTAATAAATCCAAAGCCCAAGTCAAAACTTACCCAACATTCAAATAATAGTTAAAAAAGGGCGCGGGTTCCTTTTTACTGTTCATCATCTTCTTCAATCAATTACCCATCAAAATCAAAGGGTTAATTCAAATTGATGATGTGGCATCAAGATTCGAGTACCAAGTTATGAGTTGGCAGAGTAAAACATCACCAAGGCCTCTCATTGTCCAAGACACCTCAAGGAGGACGCACGTGGAGTCAAGGAAACATACAAGGAATGGAAATTTTACACTAAATCCTTTGCTAAAGAGGCACAAGTACTTTGACACACGGATTGCCACGCTGGCAATCTGTATGCTCACTTATTTGATCCAACGGCTTAAACAAAGGATCCAATGATTGGCATTAAAGGAAGGGACGAGATCAAAGCTTGGAGGAGCATGTTGAAAGAAGTTTCTCTTTCAGCTATAAATACTAGACCTCTTCACTCACAGCAAGATATCTAGGAGTAGTTTTATAGTAGCTTGTAATTTAGCTTATTTCTTATGTAATTTCAGCTTATGGATTTTAGTTTAATGTAATTTTCCTTCCAACGATTTGTACCCAATATTAGTTATTAATAAAAGTTATTTTCTATTAAATCTCCTTTGTTAAAATCTGTTTTCTACTTATTTGATAAATGAATGAAAAAGCTCTTATTATTGTTTTATAAGCTCAAGCTACTCTTAAGCTACTAAAAGCTCTCTTATAAACTTGATCATCCCTTGGAATTGGATGGCTGCTGGATGATCAAGTTGGGTAATAGTCCTTGAAGGTCAAGGGTTAGGATAGATTAGGAATGGGTTTTGCTTATAGCTATAAGCTGTTTACATAAGCTCTGATTGAGCAAACAATCTCTGTTTAGCTGGGATTTCAGGTTCTGCATCATTTACCTTTTGTCATTTTAAATTTTCTAGTTAAACTATTCTTACTAGCTTAGATTTTCTTATTGATTGTTTAGATTTGCTTATTAACTGTTTAAACTTGCTTATTAATGCTCATTTTAGTAGTTTTATGCTTATTGTGTTTGTTAGATTGTTAGATCTTAAGTTTGTTTTAAATTTCTATAAAACTGTCAAAAATACAAAAAAATAGCATAGATTAGTAGCTTATTAGTCCTGCTTATTCAGTGGCTTAGATCTGTTAATTATGACTATTTTTAGCTTGTTATTATCTGGTATAACCTGTTTGT
>BQNB010049702.1:9874-41909 GCA_026074375.1 Tanacetum coccineum | reverse complement strand
TCATCATTACTTAAACCTATCAATTTACCAACTTTATGTTGACGTTTTAAAGCATGTTTTTCTCAGGTCAATAAGGTACAAGAACAAGGATACATTGGGGGTCAACATTTTGGGAGTCATTTTGCATGGTGATTTATGTGCATTACATTTTGGAGTATTTGTTATGTATTAAAGTCTTTACACTTTTCAGAGTTGAACAAGTTAAGCTATGGGCTTTTGTAACAGACAATTTATTCAATCCAATGTATCATTTTTAAACGACTCATATAGAGGTCGTTCTCATATCTTGTGCTATTGATCTATGATGTAATACTCTTAGCCCCTTATTCCGCTGTGACCCTATTTAGGGGTGTTACAGATTGGTATCTAGATCCAAGGTTATAGAGAACTAAGTCAAATGTTTTTACTTAGACTATAACCGTTTTTACAACATTGCATCATACAAAAGTTTTTCACGAGACATACATACACTATTTTTTTGCATTAGTTGGTCATACTAGATGCTTACATGATTAATATACATGTTTATATTATAATACGTATATTACTACTAGTCCTAAATAATATACTTATATAAGTTTATTTTGCTTCTTACATCAGTCATGTCAGCAGACGACGCATCTGTAACATTTCATATTTTCAGGTCATTTACAACTTCATATAATTCACTAATTATTTTTTTTTTTTATTTTTTTTTTTCTCTCGTACGCGTTTACTTTTAATTTTAAATAGTTAAGGTTAAATCGCGTGATTCAAAAATTAGCATTTATAGCAAACGAAAACCAAACGAATTTAATTTTTTCGTCAAGCAATCAATATGATATTTTTGCAGGAATATTATTTAACCTTCATATTTTATTTTTATTGACTTCATAAATTATGTATATTTCGCGATAAAGTGCGTTTAGGCATACCCGGAACCACAAAAATATTTCTACGCTTCAACAAGTGCCTAGATTTTTATACAATACTCAAAGTTTTATAAACCAATATTTCCCCCCCCCCCCCTAGTCACACGAAATACATACATATATAAGTTAGAAAATGCAATTTATACATTTCTTGGTCAAAATACTTTCAACACCATTAAACCTTAGTAAAATCTTGTCTCTTTGAATAACTAGTCCTCCCTAAGACCCTCCTAATGTTCCCTTGACTTGTCCCCCCTCATTTGACCATTCTTTGATGACTTTGACTAGTCCTAGTAGTATATAAGCCCTAGCAAACACATACATGCTCATTCTTAAGTGTGAAAAATCAATTTCTTCCCCCTTTGTGCCCTCTTTAGCTCACGGCACACACAACACACCTACACAAACCCATACAAAATTTTATGCAACCCATACACATCTATACACATTATTCCTAAGAGATACTAAGGTGTTTGCAAGCCTCGGTTATCCTTTTTCAAGCATTTATCAAGAAAGTGAAAGATTTGGGTTTAGGATCTTAAGATCTTGCAAGTTTGGTTTAAAAATCTAAACAAGGGTTTAGATTTCATTTTTCATCATCATACATCATATCAAGGTCAACTAAAACTCTTTATGTCTTTATAATTTTCATTTTCATGCATATATATGTTCTATGTAGTTAATCACCATTAGAAATACTTTTAAACATGTGAAAAGAGTTTTTACTTGTTATCATTGTTTCATACACTTTTACATATGATATGTTGTTGGTAAAATCATGTTAAAATAGATACATAAGTATTTTACATTCTTGGTTAAGTATAAAAAGTATATATACAAGATTAGTTTTTGTAAGTTTATTAAAAAGCTTCAAGTAAAAGTACTTAAAGATATATATAAGTTATAGAGAATCTGTTTTGGTACATGTTTTATAACAGAAAAATGATATTTTATAAATGTAGTACATCTCATGAGGATTCCGAAATGATAAGAAACTTGAAAAACCGATTTATAACGAAAAAGATACACTAAAAACGAGTTTATATTAATTAATACTTTTATAAAACTATTTTTATAAAAAGTTACTATTTATTTCAGAAACTTTATTATTTTTAAACCTCATAAATAAGTATAACTTTCAATTACGAGAACGTGCTCGAAAGAAACGTTAAAAACGGATTTAAAACGACAAAGTTATGTCATTTTTACTACAAGTATATTTATAAACATTTTTCCTTAAAACCATGATCTCTAACTTTCAAATAAATGGTGATGAACTATATAGGATTATATATGATAGCCGTACTATATTACTAGGGAGTTTCATAATGAGGCCTCTTCGGATGTCGTATTGACGAGTTGTGGATTTACGATTTAAAGTGTCCTGGCTCCTCGTACGTCATGTCATGACCTCTTAATTATGATAGCCCGAACGATAGTACAATGAGGCTATATACAATCTTTAGGATTCATTAATCAAAGTACTGGAGTACTTATACGACCTATATTAATTTAGGTTGCATTCCGTCATTGCCGTAACACATTTTCTGGTATATTCAGATTGCCATTAACTCAAGGTGAGTTCATAGCCCCCTTTTTCTACAACTGTTTTACAAAATCTACGGGGTGAATTACATTGCTTATTTTACTATTGGACACAAGTGTTTTTCAAAGTGTATGCTATCCAGATTACTGCCTGATTATTTATGCCTAAGTTACCTTATTGCCGTGAAGTCCCTATTTATCATGAACCGTCAATTGCTATTATAGTGAGCGCTAGTGTTATGGATAGATCTATCGGGACTGACAATCCCCACCTTTCCTTGGGTCACTAGTTTGATCAGGTGCATTTAACATTTAGAGGTGTCCGGGTGTTGGCAAGCATCCTATATTACTTTTGTGGGGCAATCCAATCTATTGATTGAAGTACGTTAAGGCTTCGGTGTCATGAGCTTAGTGCATTAATACCTGTTTTTAGACTACTGAATGTGTTTCAGAGTCTACTATTACTTCGATCTTGTGGTCCATCCTTTTTACTGATAAACCTATGATTTCACTCAACCTTTGTGTTGACTTTTAGCATGTAATTTCAGGTCCTAGGGTATGAAGATTGGACGGGAGCCGTGGAAATTGGACGGAGCCCTGGTGTATATCAATGAAACGGATACTGTGTTGTTATTCTAAAGTTATGCAACTTTTCTTAACTTTTAAATAAACTAAGTCAACTTTTGGTATTAAGAAGCTTTTGTGTTAATTAAGAATGTTTATACTTTTAAAACTTATGGACCTAATGAATTAACTCTGATATCTGCTATGGCATCAAAAATGGAAAATTTGTCATAAACGTCCATTTATGTCCGTTTCCTAATATCTTGATTGTTGTACATTGAAGTAGCACCCCAATAACCATTCCGTGCGACACGATTTTAGGGGTGTTACAGATGGTACCGAGCAAGGTTTATAGGGAACTGGGTCATTTCAAACCTAGTCTATAACCACAAGTTTAAATATTTTCTTTCATTTTTTAAATACTGAATCCTTTCATCCCTGTCCGATATCCACGACGCACGTATTCCCCGATCCATACTTATCTTTTCAGATTGTCATTATTGCATATATTATATAATCATAAATATATAATACTTGTTTAAATTCGATCTCTTACGTCAATCCTTTCTGTCATATCAATACTATTTCTATCGATCATTATATAAATATCGACCTATCCTTAATAATTTTAATAACTCATAACATCCTCCATGTATATACCATTGCCAAACTCTTGCAAACTTTTAACAAATTCTCAACGAATTGTGTTACTTGTTTGCAGAATCATGCGCCCAGGAGATTTAAAAGAATCTGTTAGAAGATAGTTGGAAAAGCGTGTGGCCAAAGCCATTGAAAAGGTATGAAAAGACAGAGCTGACTCAAACAATACCTTGGTGATCTGGATCAACAAATACTGGAGAAAGATTTAAGCTGGGAATTTAACAAAATGCAACCGGTGCATCTTACATCATCAACAAGTCCTCAAGTGCCAGATATGTCAAAGAATAGGTCACATGAGAAGGATTGTAGAGTTAGGCTTCAGGGGCAGTAATGACCTCCTCAAAATTACCTGTTTCGGGTGTGGTGAGAAAGGACACTACAAGGACAAGTGTCCGAAAGCAGGGAACCAGCAGAATGATGGAGCTCGTGGGAGAGCTTATGTGGTAGTTGAAAACCCGCAGCAGAATCCGAATGTGGTCACGGGTACGTTTCTTCTTAATGATCACTACGCTTGTATTCTCTTAGAATCGTGCTGCGAAGAGTTTTGGTATCTTCTACGTTAACAATTTTATTAATATTACCCCTGCCACTCTAAACACTAGCTACGAAGTAGAGTTAGCAGACGGAAAAGTCGTTAGCACCAATACCATTTTACGTAGTTGCACCTTAGTCTTGTTAAATCACGTGTTCAAAATAGACTTGTTGCCAACCCTGACTAGGAAGCTGATGTAAATCATTGGAATAGGATTTGGTTGGCATATCACGAGCTCACATACGGTTTGTTATGAGAAGCTGTCCGTAATTCCTCATCGAATGCAAGATTCTTGAAGTTCAAGGCGAGAGGCCGGAAAAGGATCTTTGTTCACTTGCATGTATCAAGGCTGATGAGAAAAAGCTTGATGACATACGTGTTGTCCGAGACTTCCCTGAGGTATTTCCAGACGATCTGTTAGGTTTACCTCTTGTGCAGAGATAGAAATTCACATGATCAGAATTCCAGCTCATCGCCAGTTTTTTTTTTGATAGATTCTCCATAACGGTTAGCCCCCATCAGACTGTTAGAATTCTCGGACCAGTCTTAAAGAACTTCAAAAAAGGGTTTTATTCGACCAAGTCACACACCATGGGACACCCGTGCTCTTTGTCAGAAGAAAGACTGTTTTCGATGAAAATGTTGTATTGAACTCAGGGACAAAACAAGTTAACTAAAAGAACCGTTACCCTCTCCCCAGGAATTGATGACTTTTTGACCAATTACAAGGTGCGTGCTTGTTTCTCGAGAGAGTAGATCTTCGCTCGTGGATAATCATCCAGTTAAGAGTCCGAGAGGAAGATATACAAAGACCGCCGTTTTAGAACCCAAATGGCACTTTTGAGTTCACAGTCATGCCATTTGGACTGACAAACGCGCCAGCAATATTATGGGACTTATGAACCGCGTCTGCAAGCCGTATTTGGACAAATTCCGAAATGAGGTTCATGACGAATCTTAATCTACTCAAGTCAGAAGAGAACATGAAGTCCACCAGAAGACGATTATAGACTTACACCAGAAGAGAAGTTGTATGCCAAATTTTCAAAGGCGAATTTTGGTTGCAAGAAGTACAGTACCTAGGGACAAGTGGTCAACCATGACGGTACCACTTGGACCCTTGCAAGGTGGTCGTCAATAACTGAAGCCTGAGATCGTCAACTGAAATATTCGTCATTTCTAGATTGTCGGGGTTACTACGCAAGGTTTACTTGAGAATTTCTCCAAGTCGCAAAGCCCTCACCCTGTTGACTCAAAAGAATAAGACGTAGCTGGGGGTGATAAGCAAGATGAAGCTTTCCAATCTGAATAGAACTATGTCAATGCTCCAGTGTTAGCACTCCCAATGACCCGATGACTTTGTGTCTAATTGATGCATCAAAACAAGGTTTTGGGTCGTGCTGATGCAGCGGCAAAGAAATAGCATTATCCTCAAGACTTTGAAGTAGCATGAGACAAAATATACAATGCACCCATGACTGGAATTGGGTGCGGTGGTGTTCCTCTCTTTAAAATCTGGAGCCATATCTTTATGGTACGAAAGTGTATCAACACATGACCACCAGAAGTCACCAATAACATATTGACCAAGGATTTAAAATAAGCGCTAAAGGCGTGATCGAGCTACTCAGGTGACTACTAGTTGAGATCAATACCACCCAGAGCAAGGCGAACGAGGATTCAATGCCCTTGAGCAGAAAGAAAGACTCAAAGCCCAGACGAGTACGTGCTATGAGTATTACTATTCATTCTGGACTTAAGACTAAGATTTTGGAAGCGCAAAGCGAAGCTTCCAAGGATCTCAAAGCCCCAACTGAATGGCTAAGAGGATTAGAAAGACACTTTGAGCAACGAGATAATGGTGAAATTTACTTCTTTGATCGTATATGGATTCCATCAGTTGGTGGTGTAAGGAAATTGATCATGGATGAAGCTCATACTTCTAGATATTCAGTACATCCGGGTGCGGATAAGATGTACTATGATCTAAGAGACTTATATTGGTGGCCTGGTATGAAGAGAGACATTGCTGAGTAATAGTTAGCAATGTCTTACGTGTTCTAAGATTAAAGCCGAACATCAGAAACCCTCAGGATTACTTCAACAACCAGAAATTCCTGAGTGGAAATGGGAAAAAGAAAACAATGACTTGTCACAAAATTCCCTAAAAAGTAGCAGAGGCATGATAACGATTTTGGGTCCGTTGGATGATAGATTGACCAAGACTGGCTCCAGCTTCTTACCTATTCACGAAGAACTAAAAGACTGAGAAATAGCAAAGATTTATACCAATGAAGATTGAGCGAGACATGTGAGCCGTATCAATCATTTCAGACCGTGATGGTCGATTCACGTCACACTTATGGCAAGCTTTTCAGGAAGCGTTGGGTACGAGACTAGACATGAGTACGGCTTACCACCCTCAGACCGACGGTCAGAGTGAGCGTACTATCCAAACGCTGGAGGATATGCTTCGAGCTTGTGTTATGGATTTTGGTGGCAGTTGGGATACTCATCTTCCATTGATTGAGTTTTCTTATAATAACAGCTACCACACAACATCAGTTACGTGTGGCACCATTCGAGGCTCTGTACGGGCGAAAATGTAGATCCCCCGTTATATGGACTGAAGTTGGAGAAAGTCAGCTTATTGGACCAGAGATTGTGCAAGAAACGACTGAAAAGATTTTTCAAATCAAGGAGAGATTAAAGACGGCTAGGAGTCGCCAGAAAAGCTATGCTGATAAGAGGCGTAAACCTCTTGAATTCGAAGTTGGAGACCGAGTGTTATTAAAGGTATCTCCATGGAAGGGAGTGGTACGATTTGGTAAAAAGGGAAAACTAGCACCACGATATGTCGGACCGTTTGAAATCATCGAGCGTGTTGGACCGGTGGCTTATCGGCTGAAGTTACCCCAGGAGCTAAGCTGTGTTCACAACACGTTTCATGTGTCGAACCTCAAAAAATGTTTAGCTGAGCCAGATGTTCAAGTACCTTTGGATGAGATCGAGATTGATGAAAATCTACGATTTGTCGAAGAGCCTATTGAGATCGTAGAGCGGGATGTGAAGAAGCTAAAGCGGAGAAGAATCCCATTAGTCAAAGTTCGTTGGAACTCTCGGCAAGGAGCTGAGTATACCTGGGAACGTGAAGATCAGTTCCGGAAGAGATATCCGAATCTTTTCTCTGAAACCGTCCCTCCTTCAGGTGTTGCAACCTGAGCCTTGAGGACAAGGCTCTTCTAACGGGAGGTGAATGTAACATTTCATATTTTCAGGTCATTTACAACTTCATATAATTCACTAATTATTTTTTTTATTTATTTATTTTTTTTTCTCTCGTACGCGTTTACTTTTAATTTTAAATAGTTAAGGTTAAATCGCGTAATTCAAAAATTAGCGTTTATAGTAAACGAAAACCAAACGAATTTAATTTTTTCGTCAAGCAAACATTATGATATTTTTGCAGGAATATTAATTAACCTTCATATTTTATTTTTATTGACTTCATAAATTATGTATATTTTGCGATAAAGTGCGTTTAGGCATACCCGGAACCACAAAAATATTTCTACGCTTCAACAAGTGCCTAGATTTTTATACAATACTCAAAGTTTTATAAACCCATGTCCCCCCCTCATAACCCACGACCAAACCAACACTTAATCACCAAGAAACTAGTCAAACTTTCATTTATATAGTCTTTGTTCAAACCATGCATTTAAAGCCTAAAGACTAGTATGTTACTATGACTAAGAACATTTAAACAAGAACCCTTAATTCCCTCATGTTGTCCCTTGACCAAAGACCCCCTCCTTTGACCCATCTTTGACCTTTGACTAATCTAGTAGTATATAAAACCTAGCAAACACATACATGCTTATTCTTAAGTGTGAAAAACCATTTTCTTCCCCATTTGTGCTCTCTTTCACTCCACGTCACACCACAACCAAACCTACACAAACCCATACAAAATTTTATGCAACCCATACACATCTATACACATCATTCTTAAGACGTACTAAGGTGTTTTCAAGCCTCGGTTATCCATTTTCAAGTATTTATCAAGAAAGTGAAAGTTTTGGGTTTTGGATCTTAAGATCTTGCAAGCTTGGTTTAAAAATCTAAACAAGGGTTTAGATTGTATTTTTCATCATCATACATCATATTAAGGTTAACTAAACTCTTTATGTCCTTTACAATTTCATTTTCATGCATATATATGTTTCTTGTAAGTTAACCACCATTAGAAAATAACTTTTAACATGTGAAAATGATTTTTACTTATTATCATTGTTTCATACACTTTTACATATGATATGTTGTTGGTAAAATTATGTTAAAATAAATACATAAGTATTTTACATTCTTGGTTAAGTATAAAAAGTATATATACAAAATTTGTTTTTCTAAAGTTTATTTAAAAAGCTTCAAGTAAAAGAAATGTTAGAAGATATATAATTAAAAGTTATAGAGGACTTATTTTGGTTCGTGTTTTATAACAGAAAAATGATGTTTTATAAATATAGTACATTTCATGAGGATTCTAAAATGATAAGAAACTCGAAAAACCGATTTATAACGAAAAAGATACACTAAAAACAAGTTTATATAAATTAATACTTTTATAAAACTATTTTTATAAAAAGTTACTATTCATTTCAGAAACTTTATTATTTTTAAACCTCATAAATAAGTATAACTTTCAATTACGAGAACGTGCTCGAAAGAAACGTTAAAAACGGATTTAAAACGACAAAGTTATGTCATTTTTACTACAAGTATATTTATAAACATTTTTTTCTTAAAACCATGATCTCTAACTTTCAAATAAATGGTGATGAACTATATAGGATTATATATGATAGCCGTACTATATTACTAGGGAGTTTCATAATGAGGCCTCTTCGGATGTCGTATTGACGAGTTGTGGATTTACGATTTAAAGTGTCCTGGCTCCTCGTACGTCATGTCATGACCTCTTAATTATGATAGCCCGAACGATAGTACAATGAGGCTATATACAATCTTTAGGATTTCGTTAATCAAAGTACTGGAGTACTTATACGACCTATATTAATTTAGGTTGCATTCCGTCATTGCCGTAACACATTTTCTGGTATATTCAGATTGCCATTAACTCAAGGTGAGTTCATAGCCCCCTTTTTCTACAACTGTTTTACAAAATCTACGGGGTGAATTACATTGCTTATTTTACTATTGGACACAAGTGTTTTTCAAAGTGTATGCTATCCAGATTACTGCCTGATTATTTATGCCTAAGTTACCTTATTGCCGTGAAGTCCCTATTTATCATGAACCGTCAATTGCTATTATAGTGAGCGCTAGTGTTATGGATAGATCTATCGGGACTGACAATCCCCACCTTTCCTTGGGTCACTAGTTTGATCAGGTGCATTTAACATTTAGAGGTGTCCGGGTGTTGGCAAGCATCCTATATTACTTTTGTGGGGCAATCCAATCTATTGATTGAAGTACGTTAAGGCTTCGGTGTCATGAGCTTAGTGCATTAATACCTGTTTTTAGACTACTGAATGTGTTTCAGAGTCTACTATTACTTCGATCTTGTGGTCCATCCTTTTTACTGATAAACCTATGATTTCACTCAACCTTTGTGTTGACTTTTAGCATGTAATTTCAGGTCCTAGGGTATGAAGATTGGACGGGAGCCGTGGTAAGTTTGATCAGGTGCATTTAACATTTGAGATATTACTTCAGATGTTTGGCAGACATCCTAATTTTATGGGCATTTCCAATCTCTTGATTGAAGTATGCGTTAAGGTTCGTGTCATATGAGCTTAGTGCAAAATAAATAAGCTTAGACCTGTGGTGAATGAGTTCCCTTGTCTACATAACTTGTTTTGGACTAATCGGAATATTACTATAGTCACCAATACTTCATCTATGTGGACCACTTTTAAATACTTCTTGAATTACTGAATCACTACTTGATTTCGATGAATTTCAGAAATAACCACTTTTAAATGTTGTATACGTTTACTTTTCTTCTGAAATATATCTTAAATTATTTCAATATTGCTTTTTTTACTTAAAAAACCTATGAATTTCACCAACATTATTGTTGACGTTTTAGATGTATTTGTTCAGGTTACTATTTTGCTAGTGGACATTGGGAGCATTCGAGTCGCCCGCGCATATTAGTGATATTTTTGAAGGCATAAGAGCTTGGAGTACTATTGACAAACTTTTTGAACAATGTTTTCTAATACATTATAAATGAAACCAGTTGCAACAACAGCTGATCTTTATTAAAACGGAATATGACTTTATTTAAAACGTCCATTTTAAGGTCGTTTTCCGTGACTTGTGTTTTGTGCCTTGAAGTAGCACCCCAATGTTACCATTCCGCTGCGTTGTCCTGATTTTTGGGGGTGTTACAGAACAAAGCTCAAGGATCACTACATAATGTACAAAGAAATCAAAGAATAAAGAATCAAATACTACGAGCTAAAGTCAGAAGGCCAAGACTTAGAATGCTAGAATTCAAATTGTATTTTCAGGGGTGACCTCCCTTAGGGGGAGATTGTTAGGTTTAAGAAAAAGACTCAGCCACCCCATGTATTTTCATGTTTAGCATAGCTCGTAGTTTTGTTAGTAACGTATAATTTAGTTTATGGTTGTTTGGGTCGGGTCATTACTTTAACCCACAATAAGCCCCACACCATAGCCTCCTTCTAAATAATAGTCATTTTGTAAGACATATTAAAACCCTCCCCAAATCATTGGAGGATGGTGTCGGTAGAACTCATTTTACACACAACAATGTAGTTTGAATATCTACTAGATTTCCTCCCCAACCATCTCTCCCCCCTTTCACCTCCACTCTCAACTCTCTAACTTTCTCTCTTTAGTTTTATATTTGTGTGAATTCTAAGATCCTACAGTCAATCTGTGGACACACAACTTAGTGATTCGACATCGGGTTAAAGACCTCCAGCTCGGCATTGAGAGCTACCAAAAACAACTGAATCTCACTAAACCAGGATGGGATGCAACGGGCTACGAATACAAGCATGACTATACAATCATTAAGTCGCCTCATGCAGTTGTGTTCCCTGTCAGTAATAATGAACGGAAGATCATGAGGTTTTATGAGATTTACAAATTCAGTGATGGTAAGTTGACAAATATTCTGGAAGCACTGCATTACAGAGTTAAGGAGTACAAGGTTAATCGGTTCAATCCGGGTATGAACACGCGGTTTTGGACTGATAAGGATGTTGCAAGGAGTAAGGAATTTATACATGCCATTGAACAGAGACTCAAGACCAGAAGGATATTCCAAAACTTGGAATGCTTTGTTGGTTGTCGTGTACGAGATATCGACTATAGACTACTTCAGAGAACCAAATGAGTACATCATCTCTGCATTCAGGTCAATATCTTTTGTGGTGTATATATATTGTATCTTGTACATTATAAAGTAGTGTTGCATTTAGTGTTATGTGTTTGTGTATGATTTTTTCATGAATTTTTCATTAAATTCAAAACCCTTCAAACCTAGCATACACGACACTAACAGAATCCCTCATAGATTAAGGGGGAGCATTAATATGTTCCCCATTCGGCTTGTGAATAATCAGCACATTGTTCTCCCAGTTTTCCAACATATTCAAATCCATTGGTATCCAAAATATCAACGGGTTTAAAATTTTTGATAAGGGGAGAAAATGTGATTTAAATATGAAAACTGATAAAAAATTGTGATTTTTTGGACTCATGTGTATACTCCGTCCTCCTTGTGCTAAACATTTTCGTTTAATCGATGCACATGATTGAGGGGGAGCGTTTATAAAAATTCAAAAACAATCAAGGTACTAAAAGTTTTGATATTCATATCACAAGTACCTGATTGATTTTTCAATTAGTTTTATGGAAAGATGAACGGTACCTAAAAGACCCACCATGTATTTAATTTTATTGAAGTTATAAGGTTGGTAAGGTTAGGTATTAGTTCCCATGATCCAGCCAGAACCGGAGGGATCTACTTAGGGACAATCTACTAGTTAGTGTAGAAGTCCTTAGGTATGACATAAAAAAGGAGTAAATGTGAGAATAAGGGAATAGTGCCGACTGAGATGGAGCCAGAACTGGAACAAACCCAACAAGGTTCTAGTCATGAAGTCTCGGTAAGCACTGAAGGGGTTGAAGAATGAAAAAGAAATGTAAGGATAAAGGGTGTAAACATAGAAGCCCTCCATACACTTAGGCAGAAACCGGGTCAATACATCTGTTGTCAGAATCACAATGATTATTGCTGACATTAAAGACTGACATCATGGACCCAGTGATGCAATGCACAACTCTCTCTAGCCACTTAGAATCTCTCAAAAGATTTATGATTCATTTCTCACGAAGACTAAACACGTTATCTATTAACTTTCTCACTACGAGTTAGTTGGTATTGAAAAGGTGACAGTCCACTCCAGCCTCTGATCACTAAAACCAAAATGCACAATTGAGTCTAGAGCCAAGAGATCATCAATTAATCTTATTAGGACACTATTCCATATTACTAGTTCTTCACACAATGTGAAAACAAGGGTTATCATAAAAGTCCTATGCATTATCCATGTGGTTGTGCCAGAACATCCAAGTGATACTTATGTGTTCACAATGAAGATGGAAATCCTGCTTGAGCCAATATTAAACAAGCTCATGGTAGGTGACTTGTGAGATCCTTAATGGGTCAAACTTGTGACATTGGATATCGAATCGGTCTAGATTATGAATTGACGATTGATGAATTTTGATAAAAGCTCAACACTCTCGATGTGACACAAAACACTTTCTCAAGTGACATGTCGATTGATTTTCAAATCAATTTTCCTCTTCAATCGGTAAGATAGTAACTAACCGATTCACTCTTATCGTGCTGTCTGCTTTGAGACGTTCCAATTAAGAGAACAGGCTAGTTAGGGGATTCTGATGTTCATTCATTGAAGGTTGACACTGTATTTTAGAAATCTGTCATAGTGTGATTCTCTTAAGATTGTAATCTACTGATCACACGGTCGGTCCTCACAGACTGAAGGTTAATCCAACCAAACTCGGGCGAATGACAAAGCCATATTCGTCCACAAGCTTTATTGCTAATTGTTTTATTACAGGTTAAAGTAAAGATAGAGATGGAGATACCCCGTTCCAGTGGAGTCTATTTCATAACCGCATGCTCATACTCGAGCGATACATCTAATGACATCATGAAAGCTTAAGTATATGTTTCAAAGCTTCTACAACTCTGATATCGAAGTCCTCTCGAAGTGATCAAGTATTAAAGTTAAAGGAACTTCAAGAACGACGAATAATCAAGCTTTCACCATCAAGAAAGGTATGAGCATGCCGGTTCAGATGTTGCAAGCACAAGACGGCAAAAGAACACAAACTGCTGATCAGAGATTATATTTGGCTGATGCTCTCAAAGAAGCTCAAGATCACATATCACATTCAATCACAAACCACAAGACAAAGATCACTACCTTAAAGTACAAGATACTACGTGAAGAATCAAGACTACGAGCTAAACACAAGATCAATTAGAAGATTGCTGAGCTTAAGTTTGTATTTTCTGGGGTGACCTCCCTTAGGGGGAGATTGTTAGATATTAGAAAAAAACTCGGCCACCCCGTGTATTATACCATTTATTATAGCTCGCAGTTTAACATTTAATATGTAATGTTCGGTAATAGGTCGGGTTATAAAGCCCAACGTGTAAGCCCATACCATAGCCTAAGGGCTGGTTTTGTAAGCTACTATATAAGCCTCTTCCATGCCTTGGAAGTGGTGGTTAGTCATTTTATTTTACATGTTACACTTTCTCTTACTAGAAAGCTTTTCTCTCACTTTCTCTCTCTAGAGTTGGCTAATCCATCTATCTTCCATTGTGTTATGATTTCTAATATCCTACAACCACCCACCTCGTAACACCCTATGATCACACACTCTAAAGTCGAGATTGTGAAAGCTAACCCCAAATACAACTTACATGTTACCACCTCCTCCCCTATCCCCAAGTCTCCTTTCCATGCCCTTCGAGATCCTAACTGGAAACAAGCTATGTGTGACGAATATAAAGCTCTCATTGACAATAACACCTGGGTACTTGTTCCTCGCCCACCAAATGTCAACATTGTCCGCTCTATGTGGTTGTACAAACACAAATATAATGCGGACGGGTCCTTAAATCGGTACAAAGCTCGACTAGTTGCAAATGGTCATAGTCAACAACAAGGCATCGACTGCGATGAGATATTTAGCCCTGTTGTCAAACCTGCTACCATACAGACTGTTCTTAGTGATGTTTGTCAAAACCCCCTCAATAATATATATATATATATATATATATATATATATATATATATATATATATATATATATATATATATTATTGACCAGGATTTACTGATTCAGCTCATTCTGATTATGTTTGCCTTCTACAAAAGTCGCTTTATGGCCTTAAGCAGGCCCCCCGAGCTTGGTTTCAACAATTTTCTAGCTATGTTATTCGAGCCAGTTTCTATCACAGCAAAACTGACTCGTCTCTTTTCATCTTTTACAAGGGGCAAGACACAGCTTACTTACTACTATATGTG
This sequence comes from Tanacetum coccineum, assembly GCA_026074375.1. Classification (NCBI taxonomy): domain Eukaryota; kingdom Viridiplantae; phylum Streptophyta; class Magnoliopsida; order Asterales; family Asteraceae; genus Tanacetum; species Tanacetum coccineum. The sequence continues at coordinate 27,063 of BQNB010049702.1, read as the reverse complement.
GATGATATCATTCTTATAGCTTCTTCTACTTCACTCCTGCAGCGTATCATCTCTTTACTACATGCGGAGTTTTGGCTAAGACCAGAAAAACCATTGGCCCACTCAACTATTTTCTTGGTATATCTCCCCGCGTACACCTCTGGCATATCTTATTCCTCCCCCCTCAGACAAAATATGCCTGCCGAGAATTCTGAGCATGCACAGATGCTAATTGTAATCCTACAGGACCCAATTGACACCGAGAAGAAGCTTGGACTGAAGGATCACCGGTCCTGATCTACTTTATATCGCAGCTTGCCGGATCACTTCATCAACATCACCTTTAACTCGACCAGATTTGGTCATATCAGTGTAAACAGTTATGTCTTTACATGCATGATCCTCGAGAGCCACACCTTAATGCTATGAAACGTGTTCTTCGTTAACACCCCTTTAAATTCTTAAGAATCATTTAAAACTTAAAACAGATTATGAAAAGACTAAACTAACGGGCTGTTAAGGTTGTTTTGGGCCTTAGTTAAAATGGATTGGGCCATATTTTATAATTACGAGGTTTGGGCTTTTAATTGAATAAATAAGCTTAATGGGCTAACTCGGCCCATTAACTTGGGTACGGGTTGGCCAAATAAGATTATTATGTCTTCGGCTTTGGTTTTTTACGCTCTTTCCAATTCCGTGCTCGGTTTTGTCGGTTTTGGCTTTGTTTTTGTCCTTTAGTGAATATCCAATACCTGCACAACACAAATAGCAAAACACACATATATTTGGCATTTTATGTCTGTTTTTGGTCATTTTAGGCTTGTTTTATAGGTAAAAGGTATGTGTAATTCAGCACATACCAAAATCCCCCATACTAAGATATTATCGTGTCCTCACGCAATGTTATAAGTAAACACTTTAGAAGACTAATAATCTCAATACCCCTCGACTAATTACCTTGAAAAGTAGCTAAGTGTTCATCAAAGGGAATAAAAGAATCATTAGCCTTGAAAAGCCCTGTTTTGACAATTCTTAAATATTTACACTAATTACCACACATATTTTTGTATTTTTCCTTTTTTTCATTTTTTTAGTTTTCTTTTTAACAACTAACTAGAATGTTCGAATCTTCATTATTTTCATAACTTTTAGGGTCACGGAATAAGAAGCACTTCAATCCTAAAATGCCCAAAAAGGATAAATTCATCGTCCCCGATTTTTCACTTGTCCCAAACCAAGCTCAAAAATGAAATCACCGTTAAATATAAGTTAAGATGCTAACACTACTCATACTTATAACTTGTGAAACTTTTCATTCCCAACAATTATTATATATTATGTGAATGTGCTTATTTCGAATTTCAACCATGGATCAAGCTTTTTAAGAAAATTGTAATATTTCTATGCTTCACGTTCCACCCAAGAATTATGATTTTGAAGGCGAGATCATTCCATGTAGAGACTTTTTTCTCGGCACATCCTAGCCGAGACCGGCTTAGGTACCAGAATTTTTAACACCCCACAGAGAATTAGTATCGTGGAACTCACGGATCTTTGGTTTCAAAACTCTTATTCTTCCCCCGTTAATTAAATGATTCATATAGAAAATCCACACTTAAAACGAAATAGTCTTAGTTTCAAAAGCATATTTGAATTTAAGAACAAGAGATTCCCTATATTTATAAATCACATATATTACACCTTAATATAATTATAACATCCAGTGTAATGAAGGAAATCCTCGCCTTTTGAAGGCTGCAACATCGTTTGAGATGGCAAGATCATCAAACTTTATCAGTCTCGATAATTACTATGATGTTCTTATTTAGAAGACTGCAACATCGGTTGTGAGCCGGCAAGATGCAATAAACTTTTATTAGCCCACATTTTTTATTATTATTATTATTACCTCATTTTTTATTTTTTTTACACTTTATATTACCACAATATAGAGAAAATTTCTTTTTAGAAAATTTAAGTATAAATTTAAACTAAGACAAATAAATATATTTTGTTTATCCGACTATACTATCAAAAATCGTGATTTAAGTTAATTTTTGAAAATGCACGTATTAGTAAGTTCGATTATAAGCTTAAGGGAGAAAAAGCCACAAACTACACTTATGAAGCGCTAAGATTTCCTACTAACCTTGTTTGCAATCTTACACCTATTAACCACTATCATTTCTCGTTCTTTGCAAATTTAAAATCTTTAATAAAAAGATCCGCGAATGCTTAGTCAAGTTTATAACGGTTAAGGGACAAAGCTAAGAGCTCAACACGCTCGATCGAGTCAAAATTTATTCTTATTCTACCCAGCAGGAAAGTCAAAGAATAGTGTCTTGTCAAACACTAAGGTGGTGTTTGTTTTTTTTAAAATGTCTCTTAACAACATCTTAATCTTACTCATTCAGACATGGTCAAACATTTGGGTCATTGAGACTGTTTGTTTTTTTCAAGTCATTCAGAGGCAGTAAGAGGCAAGCAGTGTTAAGAGCGTTTGTTTTTTTCTGATCATTAAGAGGCAGTAAGAGGCATAAACCTCTTACTAAACTAGATGTGGAAGGTAGGTGGTCTTAACACCTCTTAATGTCATTTATTACTCCATGTGTTATATTTTTTCTACTTTGTTATGATTTTTTTTTATTTTGGTGTTTTTATTTTCATTTTTTGATTTTTTTTTCTTATTTCACCTTTGTGTTTTATATTAAAAGTATTAAATGTAATTTTTGCATATGTTTTGTTAGATAAATAGTGTATAAGATGATATGTGTCAATTCATATTTTGTTTAAATTGAAGGGTACGGTTTTGGACTCATACATCTCAATTCTAACGCGACTCATTTAGTTAATCGTTTTAGGAAGTTCAATTCAAACTCTGACACGTATATATATTTTGAATAAACATGAGATTGTATGTTTTTTTTTAAAATACTCTTAACTTGAAGTATGATAAAAAATATAATTTTTTTCCTTTATTGAAGTTTATTTCTTGTCCGAATGCAATCGTTTTATATTTAAACTGTAAAAACTATAATTTAACACATCTATACATTTTTACCAAAACAAACAGTTTCATTTAGATTCAGATTTCTTCTCAAACTATTTTATCGGATATTAAGATGAAACAAATTCAGACTTTTTATACAGAAAAATATTCAGATTCAGATGTGTGAATCAGATTCAGATTCAGAGCCTCTTAATAAATAAACAGCACCTAAGAACCAATAAGAAGTTGTAGAAGTTCATGTTAGGAAAAATAAAATGACAAATGTTACATCTCGGAAGAATGTTGTGTAGAATATGTGTTTTATCTAAACACTTAACCAATCAATGAAGAAACTAGAAAGAGAAAAAGATGGAAGGAAGGTTTCTAGTGAGAGAAAGAAAGAGAGAAAATTAGATTATAGTATGTATGAGAAATGAAACCAACCAACACCATCTTCATGTGTGAAGATGGGCCCATTCGTGGGCTTCCTATAGGCTTTGGCCCTTCTACCTTACTAAGGTTCCAAAAACTATCTAAGACCTACGAGCTACGTATTTAGGAGTGACTGAGTCTTTTCTCGATTCCCAACAATCTCCCTCTAAGGGAGGTCACATCATTTTACAAAAATCTTAAAATTAGCATTCTACGAATGTCTTTGGTCTTTGCTCATGGTCTTGACTTTTTTCTTTCAACTTGTGATATGCATAGTGATCTTTTGTCTTTAGGCTTGAGCTTGTTCCTTTAAGCTTGACTTGCATGTGATTTTAAGCTTCTTTGAGATCATCAGCCAGACATAATCTCGAATCATCATCTTGTGATCTTTTACCATTTTGTGTACTTCTGACCTTCAGACCGATATGCTCATACTTTTCTTGTTCTTGAAAGCTTGTATTTTCATCTTTCTTGAAGTTTTTTAACTTTAACACTTTGTCACTTCAAGAAGGACATGTGGTATCAGAGTAGCAAAAGTCTTGAAACATATACTTGAGCTTTCATAATGTCTTTACATATGTCGGTCGAGTATGAGAATGTGGCTATGAATCTTGACTTGTCTTGAACCGGCTGCGTCCACCATCTGGATTACCTGCATGAATGGGTTAGTGATAAACAACATGTATGGACAAAAGTGTCTTTGTCACTTCGTCGAATACGGTTGCAATAACAACGGTTCCCCGTTAATCAGTATAAATACTGCCTGTGATCAGGTAGACTTTCGAAGAATCTCCTTGATAGGGTTTCACAGCTGCACTAGCCGTTTTCATTACCCATGTGTCTCAAAGCAGACAACACGGTAAGAGGTAAACCATAAGACCAAAGTCTCACCGATTGAATCAAAAATTGATTTGAAGATCAATCGACGTGTCACTTGCTAAAGTGATTTTGCCCGAATCGATATCCAGTGTCACAAGTTTGATCCATATAGGACCTCACAAGTCACCTACCACAGAGCTTGTTTGATGTTGGCTCTGGAAGGATTTCCATCGTCATTGTGAATACTTAAGTATAATGATGTTCTAAGCAATCTCACAAGGATAATGCTTAGGACTCTTAAGATATTAACTTGTTTTCACATTAGAAAAAAAACCAAAAAAAATTAAATAAAAAAAAAAAATTGGAATATTGCTTAGTGAGATTTATGGATGATCTCTTTGATTTGGATTCTAATTCTACAAATAACATGCAAAAACAAATAAAGGCAAGCTAAAAACGAAAGCAATTAAGGACTTAAACTAAGAACGTTAACATGAATCTAAAAACGCGACTTAAAACCTAAATTATCAAATTTTGACCTAAAAATGCAAAAATTCAATTAAAAGTCCTAACTGATTAAAATTAATTTTAAAAAAAAAGAAAATATATTATTCTGATTTACTTATACATTTATTATGAACTTAAAAACTAATTAACTTAAAAATATTATTAAAAAATATTAAATCTAAATTAGAAAAATCTGAAAAATTACTAAAAATTACTTAAGGTAATTCTAATCTATGAAAAATAAATAAGCCACCACTTATCTTAATAAGCTAAAAAATAATCCCTAAAGGTCCAGAAAGCTTATAAAGGAAAAACACCTTAAATACCAATGGCCCAAGGGTCAACAGAAAAGCCCCAGGGCGAAGAAGTAGAGTGTGAGTGTTAAAATGTAGGGAGATGTGAAGGGGAGATCACAGGTTCGAACCTGTGGCTTTTCCTTTGAAAACTTTTTATATTTGTAAATTAAAGTTTTGAAAAAGCTAAAAATATGTGAAAAAAGCAAATTTTTGTAAGAAGCACATTTTTTTTTAAAACTAAAAATAATTTAGAAGAAAAGCAATCAAAATGACAGTAGCTTAAAAGAATTATATGACCATTTAACTAAAACTGGATTTAGCTATTTTGGACTAAATAAACTAAAGACAAAACTAATACCCAAAAGCAATTAAGACATATCTAAAGCACTTAGGAACAAAAATAAGCAAAAACCTTAAGCTGAAAGTGGCTGAAAAGACAAAAAAGACAATTGACTCCAAAATGGTTTTGGCAGACTCTTGGCACACATTTTAACTGAATTTAAAGGCTAATGTATAAGGACTTAAAAACTCTCTAGACCAAATGGAAACTTAAAACAGCTTTGAAATAAACTAAAATAAGCTCAACTAAACAAAAGTTCATCAAAAATAAGCTGAATTAAACCTCAATTAGATCTGCAAAAAAAAGGTTTTCAAAAGCTTAATCATGCTAAACTGATTTTAATGAAAAATGCTTAAAACTTTTTTGTCAAAGGCAATGAGTTAATGACAGGCTCAAATATGACTTAAGTGATGCAAGCTTTGAACATTTAAACCAAGCCTCTATTAAACTTTTTAGAAATTAAATAGTTAGACAGTTTATTAGAAATGCAGACTTAAAAACTCAATACAAAGTCCGTAAAAACTTAACACTTCTCTTTCAAACTTTAATAAAACTTCAAAAACCATTAATCTGGGACAAAATGAATCTAAATCAAAGGATGAAATCAATCCAACAGTAGGAACATGGGTTTCTACTGTCTAATCCAAACACTATTAGAGTACATATTATATTTAATGTAATCGGCCCATTGGCCCAAGCCCATAGTCTAGAATATTCTGTTGTATCCTATATATAGGTTGGATGTTATCAATAATAATCAAGCAGTCAATCACATCTTTCATGGTAATCAGAGCCAAATCAATTTTTTCCTAATTCTTCTCAATCAAATCGCCTCCTTCCCATATTATTTCTCTGCATCATTAACCCTTTCAAGAAAAAAAATATTGTTCATCCGACTACTGTTCATCCGACCACTGTTCATCCGACCACTGTTCATCCGACCACTGTTCATCCAAGCGCTACTGTTCATCCGAGCGTTACTGTTCATCAAATTTTTTTTATGGCTTCTCATGATCAACAATGGTATATGGATATCGGAGCAACTTCTCACCTCTCATCTCACACTGGTAACCTTCAAACCTCTTTTCTTAATCGTAATTTTCATACAGATTATTTCGGAAAGATCATCTATTTACCTTCACCCACTCTGGTCAGGTATAAAATCCCTAATCCATATCGACCCCCTCCACCTAGAAATGTTCTTGTCGCACCCAATATCATTAAAAACTTGTTTCGGTATGAAAAATCACCACCGATAATAAATGTTCCCATTGATTATAATCCATATGGTTTTTACTATACGTGATATCATACCCTCAAACCCCTTCTTTCGTTGTGACAGCACGGGTGACTATACCCTTTTACTACGTGCCCGCCGATCAGCCTTCGCCCTACTTACTAATAACCATTCCCTTTGGCATTAACGTCTTGGTCACCCTAGTCACGCTGTAATTCAAACACTGTCGTCACGCCGCCTTGTATCTTATAATAAAAATAAAACCACTCAACACTTGTGTCGTGCCTGTCAGTTAGGCAAACAAAAAAAATTTCCCTTTCAACGATCTACCTCTATTGTTACATCCCCCTTTGACATTATTCACTCATGACCTTTGGACATCTCTGTCTCTAGCATTAGTGGATATAAATACTATGTTCTTTTCTTAGATCACTATTCACATTTTTTATGTCCTACCCACATTTCACAGAAAATCTGATGCGTAGTCAAAACTTCTACACTTTCGTGCCTTTATAAAAACCCAATTCAACCGTGAAATCAAAGCTTTTCAATGTGATCATGGTGGAGAATTTGACAACAACTCCCTTTAGGAATTATTTGCCACTAATGACATTCAATTTCATTTCTCATGCCCACATACATCTCAACAAAATGGTAAATCTGAGCGGCATTATTCGTACTATTAATAACGTATTACTATTCTCTCCTCTTTCAAGCCCTCTTCCTCCCAGATTGGGTTGGAAGCACTAAACTCACTACCACTTACATCTTTAATATCCCCCTCCACCTCCATCAATAATGAAATCCCATATACAAAATTATTTAACAAACCAACCACTTACACCCACATTCGCACGATCTGAGCCTTTGTTTACCCCATACCTTTCACCACAAAAACTAGCCCCTCGCACCACACCACTATCTTTCTCGAGTACAGCTTTACAATCATCGTGTAAACAGAGCCTTGAACACACATACATACATAAGCAAAGTATCATACAAATTATTCTTAGGAAAGAATAATGAGCCCTTGATTCATAACCGCATCTTAATCCATCATTTTGAGCCCTTGATTTCTTCCACGCATCAATAGCCAATGAGGGAGCTCAGGATTGCCAACGTGGCAAAGTATGTTGTCAGAGGTGTCAGGTGTTAGCTTCTAGAAGCAAAGGAGCGTGTGTGGGTGAATGGGATTTACCCTGTTGCTCTGTGTAAAAATGAGGGGAAGAGGGAGATGTATAGTAGTTTTTGACCCGTATGTATAGCTTTGACTTTGACCCGGGATGGGTTTGGACTTGAGATTTTGTTTTGGGCCAGGTTTTATGATAAGGGATTAATGGACTTGGATTTATAAATGCTTGTTAAGTAGGCTTAAGGTTTTACAAGTATAAATCTTAATGGGTTGACCTGGCCCAATAAAATGGGTACGGGTTGGCCCATTAAAAATGAATACGCCTTCGGCTTTGCTTTTCTCGCACTCTTCTAATCCCGTGCTCGGGTTTTGTCCAATTTGGCTTTGTTTTTGTCCCTTTTTGAATATCTGTTACCTGCACAATACATTTGACAAATCACACATATGCAATGTATTTTTATGTCGTTTTTGTTCATTATTGGTCTTTTTAGCTTAATAATAAGAAATAAATGATATGTGTTTAAGTACATATCACTTAGCCTTGCAGTTTCTCGACAATTGCCTATTCATCAGTTAGACGTGAAGAATGCATTTCTTCACGGTCATCTTAAAAAGATAATTTACATGCACAACCACCATGATTTACTAATTCAGCTCATTCTGATTATGTTTACCTTCTGCAAAAGTCGCTTTATGGCCTTAAGCAGGCCCCCCGAGCTTGGTTTCAACGATTTTCTAGCTATGTTATTCGAGCCGGTTTCTATCACAGCAAAACTGACTCGTCACTTTTCATCTTTTACAAGGGGCCAGACACAACTTACTTACTACTATATGTGGATGATATCATTCTTACAGCTTTTTCTACTTTACTCCTGCAACATATCTTCTCTTTACTACATGTAGAATTTGCTATGACAGACCTTGGCCCACTAAACTATTTTCTTGGTATATTTGCCACGCGTACTACCTCTGGCATATTCTTATCTCAAACGAAATATGCTATCGAGATTCTTGAGCAAGCACAGATGCTTAATTATAATCCTTGCAGGACTGTAATTGACACCGAGAAGAAGCTTGGACCTAAAGGATCACCGGTCACTGATCCTACTTTATATCGCAGCCTTGCTAGATCACTTCAGTACCTCACCTTTACTGACCTAATTTGTCATATGCAGTTCAACAGTTATGTCTTTACATGCATGATCCTCGAGAGCCACACCTTAATGCTATGAAACATGTTCTTCGTTATCTTCAAGGAACCACTGATCTTGGATTACAGCTATTTCGATCTACTACATCACAGCTTATTGTATACTCTGATGCTGACTGGGCGGATTATCTGGCTACACGCCGTTCTACTTCTGGATACTATGTTTTTCTTGGTGACAACCTCCTGACGTTGTCCTCTAAACGTCAGGACACGTTGTCTTGTTCTAGTGCTGAGGCTGAATACCGTGGGGTTACGAATGTGGTAGCTGAGACATCTTGGATTCGCAACCTCTTTTGTGAGCTTCATACCCCACTTTTCACAGCGACCTTGGTCTACTGTGATAATGTAAGTGTTGTATACATGTCTGCAAACCCAGTACAACATCAGCGCACCAAACATATAGAGATTGACATCTATTTTGTTCGTGACAAAGTAGCAGCAGGTCATGTTCAAGTTCTTCATGTCCCTTCTCGATTTCAGTACGCAGATATCTTTACAAAAGGTCTCCCAAACTTGTTGTTTGCTTATTTTAGATCTAGTTTGAGCGTTCGCAAAACTCCTGCTCCAACTGCGAGGGCGTATTAGAGTGCATATTATATTTAATGTAATCGGCCCATTAGCCCAAGCCTATAGTCTAGAATATTCTCTTGTATCCTATATATAGGTTAGTTGTTATCAATAATAATCAAGCAATCAATTAATATAATAATCTAAACATATGAAGGTTGTCGTATGTGGGTTTGATGTTGTATATTTTAGTGTGAGGGATGGCATTTTGAATGGCAATTGAGGGCGGAATATTCAAAAGGTGAGCAACCATGTGTAAAGCCTCCACCTAATAGATAGGTGACATGCGTTCTGACTTCCCATTTTGTTGAGATGTCTTAGGACATGAGAAGCGAAAATGCATGCCTATTTGGAGAAAAAGGTCATGAAATCGGGTGTTGTCAAATTCACCCCCGTGGTCACATTGCAAAACCTTAATGTCAACTTTGAATTGATTTTTTACAAAAGCATGAAATTTTATGAAATTATCATACAAATTAGATTTATTACGCAAAGGATAAACTAATAGAAAATGCAAAAATGATCCAAGAAAATAGCATAATATTTTATTCTTTTGCTGGTAGATTACAAGTAATGAAGTCTGTTATGGGATCTATGCAAATATAATAGCATTCTATGTTCATTCTGCTTGTTACTATTGCTAATGAAGTAGAGAGGCTGATGAGAGACTTTTTATTGAATTTTGGTAATTTTAAAAGAGGTAAGGCTAAAATGAGATAGAGTGATGTATGCAAGCCTAAGATTGTGGGTGGGCTTGGTATAAGATCCCTTGAAACCTAGAACATTGCTTTACTCTCTAAACACATTAATCTTTTAACCTTTAAGGATTTCTTATAGGTTAAATAGGTTCATATCTAAAAATTAAATAGAAAGAATTTTTGGAACATTCCTGAAAAAAGGAAATTCTTGGAGTTGGAAAATTATTCTCAGAGTTAGAGGGATTATAATGTTGGAAATTTAGTGCAATTGTAGGAATTGGATCATATTTGGAAATGAGTTTTGATGTATAGAGTGTACACCCATCAAGTCATTGATTTTCCCTGATTCTTTGAGTGTTTTGATTAAATGGGTAGTTATTTGCCTATTTAATTAATAGATTTGATTGCATTAAATGACCATATTTAATTTGGTCATGAAATCATTACTCCTAAATTATGGAGGACAATTGATTTGATTGCATTAATTAACCATATTTAATTTGGTCATGAAATCACCAATTCTTAAATTATAAAGGATAATTATGGAAGAAATTAACTGGCCATTAATCTCTCATTAATTTCATTATTAGGTTTTGAGTAGATCCTATAAATAGGGATCACAATTGCATGAAAAACATACAAAAAACATAAACACATAGAAATGCAGGGTTCTTGATATGTGCCTAGAGCAAGAACAAACACTTGGTTTTATCCCAATGAGGTATTCGTGTAACCCAGGCATAGGGTCGAATAATCTTCTTTGGAAAGTGATTACATGACTTTAAGTGATATCCGGTAACTATCTTGGTAATTAGCTAGGCTATTGATTGTCTTCACCCTGATCTGGGATCTACTACAACCAACAATCAAAGAAGATTATTTTGTGATAATCAATGGATGATGCTGCTATGAAACACATGACTTCAAACTTTTCCAAGCTTGACAAGTTTGAAGGGGTGGACTTTATAAGATGGTAAAAGAAGATGCACTTCTTGCTTTCCAACATGAGTGTGGTGTATGTGTTGACTACTCCTATTCCTGAAGATTGTGGTGATGATGAAACCATGGAACAAATCAGGAAAAGGAATAAGTGGGATAATGATGACTATGTATGTAGAGGTCTAATCCTCAAAGGTATGTCTGTTGTTTGATATTTACTAAAATATTGATCTTGAAAAGAACTATGGAATTCCTTGGAGGCTAAATATATGGCTGGGGATGCATCAAGTAAGAAGTTCCTTGTTAATAATTTCACCAATTACAAAATGACTAATTCAAGACCAGTTATGGAAGAATGTAATGAACTTCTTGGAATACTTGGTAAATTTATACAACATAAAATAAACATAGATGAGGCCTTGTATTATTGATAAACTCCCTCCTTCTTGGAAAGATTTCAAGCATACCTTGAAACATAAGAAGGAAAAGTTAACTCTGGTTGAGTTGGGCAGTCATCTACGTATTAAGGAGTCCCTCAAGGTGCAGGATAATGACAAGCCAAAAGGCAGCAATGCTGATGGTCCATAGTGATTGGACATGGTTGTGTAGATCTTAGATTTAGTTCTAAAAAGATTGTTTCCTTGTTTATTATTTTACATGTTCCTAATATTAAGAAATATATAGTTTCTAATATTAAGAAATATATAGTTTCTAATATTAAGAAAGATATGGTTTCAAATGGTATTTTGAATAATTATGTTTATAAACAAGTAACTAAAATCTAATAAATTTGTTTGGTTTAAACATGGTGTGTTTATTGATTTTGGCTATTTATGTAATCAAATGTTCAGGCTTAATATTGTTAATAATATTGGTAAGTAAGCTTTTATGTTAACCTTTAAACTAAATGATTCAATCACATGGTATGTTAGATTAGGTAATGTCCACTTTAATAATAATATGCAAGATATGTCTAAGGATGTGTTAATCGTTGTTTGGACGTGGACACTGAAAAATGTAAGACTTGCATGCTGACCAAAAATACAAGAAACTATTTCAAAATGTAAAACTTGAAACTAATGATTTGAGAGCTGATCTATAATTACCTATGTGATTTGAATGCTATTCTCTCATTTAGGAATACAAAATACTTTATGACATTTATTGATGATGTTTCTAGGGTTTGCTATGTTAGTTTATTACATACTAAGGATGAAGCATTAGATAAACTTAAAGTATTTAAAACCGAAGTTAAATTACACCAAAGGTCCTTGATCAAAAGATTCAGGACTGATAGGAGAGGTGAGTACATGGATACTCTGTATTTTTAGTCTGTTGGTGTTATCCATGAAATAACTACCCTGTACTCTACAACAAAATAGTATATCTGAAAGGAAAAATAGAGTACTAAAAGAAATGGTTAATTCCATGTTGTCATACTTAGGATTGAGTCAAGGGTTCGTGGGTGAAGCTATGTTAACACCTTGCTATTTATTAAATAGGGTTCCCTATAAAAGGAACATGATTACCCCTTATGAACTCTTGACTAAAAGAAATCCAAACCTGAACTACCTTAGGGTTTGGGGTTGAAGGTCAGTTGTAAGACTCCCTGATCCAAAGCTGAACACTTTGGGTGAAAGAGGCATTGAATGCATCTTTCTTGGATATGCTGAGTATTCAAAGGCTTTTAGGTTCTATGTTATTGAACCTAATGATTCAGTTGCAATTAACTCAATAATTGAATCAAGGGATGCTATCTTTGATGAGAATAGATTTTCTTCAGTTCCTAGACCATGTCTCAATATTCCTAAAGGAACTGAAGACATTGGTAGTTCAGTGGTCCATGAAGTGGTCACTGATGAGGTTGTTTAACAACCTGAACATGAGCTTAGAAAAAGTAAAAGGAATAGGGCTCCAAAGGATTTTGGACTTAAATTTCAATTATATTTAATTAAAGGAACAAGGGATGAGGTCTCTGATCAACACTTCTATTTCTTTAATGTTAAGGATGACCCCAAAACATTTGATGAATCAATGAAGTCCCAGGATGTTGCTTTCTAGAAAAAAGTAATTAACGATGAGATGGACTCCATCATGGGTAACAACACTTGGGTGTTGGATGATCTACCTCCAGGTTGCAAACCTCTTGGTTGCAAATGGATCTTCAAAAGAAAACTGAAGGTAGATAGAACTATTGAAAAGTTCAAAGCAAGGCTTCAGGGCTTTAAACAAAAGTTAGAGATAGACTACTTTGATACTTATGCTCCAGTGGCACGTATCAGTACTATAAGACTGCTGATTGCTATGGCATCAATTCATAATTTGATTATTCATCAGATGGATGTGAAGACAATTTTCTTGAATGGTGATTTAGATGAGAAGGTCTATATGAACCAACCTCAAGGTTTAATCATGCCTGGAAATGAAAACAAGGTGTGTAAACTAATTAAGACTCTTTATGGACTAAAACAGGCACTTAAGCAATGGCATCAAAAATTTAATAAAGTGGTTTTGTCTAATGGTTATTTACTTAACCAAGCTGACAAATATGTATAGAGCAAATTTGATGAATCTGGTAAAGGAGTCATCATTTGTCTATATGTTGATGACATGTTGATCTTTGGCACTGACATAGTTCAGCTTAACCTGACAAAGGAATTTTTGTCATCAAAGTTCTCTATGAAGGACATGGGAGAGGCTGATGTTATCCTTGGTATAAGGATTAAATATGGAAGTAATGGAATAGCAATTTCTTAGTCTTACTATATTGAGAAGGTACTGAAGAAATTCAATTACTTTGATTGCACTCCAGTGAGTACTCCTATGGATACAAGTGAGAAGCTGATGCTCAATAATGGTCAGGCTGTATCTTAACTTAAGTATTCTAAGGTCATTGGCTGCCTAATGTATGCCATGACTTATAAAAGGCCTGATATTGCTTTTACAGTAGGTAAACTGAGCAGGTATACTAGTAATCATGGTACTCAGCACTGGCAAGCAATTCAGCAGGTACTGAAGTACTTAAAGAAAAACATAGACTATAGATTGACATATACCGGTTATCCTTTAGTGTTGGAAGGTTACACTGATGCAAGCTGGATCAGTAACATTAAGGACAATTCATCTACAAGTGGCTGGGTATTCCTACTTAGTGGTGGTGTAATTTCTTGGGCTTTCAAGAAGCAAACTTGCATTACTGGTTCAACAATGGAATATGAATTTGTGGCTTTAGCAGCTGTTGGTAAGGAAGTTGAATGGTTGAAAAACTTGCTTCTTGAGATTCCATTGTGGTCTAAAACTATAGCACCTATTTCTATCCACTATGATAGTGTTGCTACATTGGCAAAGGCTTATAGCCAGATGTACAATGGGAAGTGTAGACACTTAGGTGTCAGGCATAACATGATTCGTGAGCTGATCATGAATGGGGTGATATCTATAGAGTTTGTAAGGTCTCAACAAAATTTAGCTGATCACTTGACGAAGGGACTGTCTAAAGACTTGGTTATAAAGTCTGCTGAAGGGATGAGATTAAAGTCCAACTAAGTCGCTGAATGCTAGGACACCCAACTCCTTGCTGAGGAAAGCTGAACGTTTAGTGGACTGAAGCACATGTATTTACATATCATTCCAAGGATGTGCTTGGAACCTGCTAAAAGGGAGGATGAAGTTGTTAACTTCTTAATGGTTAATTTTTTTGAAAAAGTGCTTAGCAGGACTATGAATAAAGAGGAACCACCTATGTAAATGTTAAGGTTTTGCCGCCCCAGAGAGCATGGACTTTGACTCTTACAACATTTAAGAATTGAATATGAACACATGGCTTGTATAGTGTCAGGAGTTTCTAATTATTTGAAAGCTTGTGTGTATTTACCTTCAGGTATTCAAATGGGTTGAAGGGTTCAATTCTTAGAACACCCTGATTCTCGAATATTTAAACGTGTAATTTACTAAGATGGAAATTCAATCCTCAGGATATTTTCATTTATGCACTTGTTTTGTTTAATGTTCAATTTTTCATGCAAATGAATTATACTAAATTAGGGAGGATTGTTGGAAATTTAGTGCAATTATGGGAATTGGATCATACTTGGAAATGGGTTTGAAGGTACGGAGTGTACACCCATCAAGTCACTGATTTTCTCTGACTCTTTTAGTGGTTTGATTAAATAGGTGGTTATTTGCCTATTTAATTAATTGATTTGATTGCATTAAATGACCATATTTAATTTGGTCATAAAATCATTAATCCTAAATTATGGATGATAATTGATTTGATTGCATTAATTGATCATATTTAATTTGGTCATGAAATCACTAATTCCTAAATTATAGAGGATAATTATGGAAGAGATTAATTGGCCATTAAGCTCTCATTAATTCTATTATTAAGTTTTGAGTAGATCCCTATAAATATGGATCACAATTGCAAAAAAACACACAGAAAACATAAACACATAGAAACGCAGGGTTCTTGATCTGTGCCTAGAACAAAAACAAACACTTGGTTTTATCTTAAGGAGGTATTCGTGTAACCCAGGCATCAGGTCGAATAATCTTCTTTGGAAAGTGATTACATGACTTCAAGTGATATCTGGTAACCATCTTGGTAATTAGCTAGGTTATTAATTGTCTTCACCCTGATCTGGGATCTAATACAACCAACATATAAGAGACCACATTGTTAGTGAAATTGGTGATGGTAAGGGAACATCTTTATGGCTTGATAACTGGCATCCTATCCCTTTTTGCAGCTTTATTACCAAGAGGAGAATTCATTACTCAGGGCTTTCTCTTAAAACTAAGGTTGCTGATGTTTTGACAGGGGAAAATGGAAGTGGCCTAAAGTATTATGTGATGAATTTGATGGTTTACTTTGTATTGATCTTACTATAATAAAACATCAACGTTTACAATAAGATGGCGGGAAAACGAGCAACAAGCTGCGCCGCAATCCCTTTTTGGATGGCAAAATCAATCCTACTAAAAATAAAGTTTTATGTCTTAGGGGTCGAAAAATTACTTTGCACAACCTGTTGAACCCTAGTCAAAAACTCCTCTGCTTCCGGTGCTAGGAAACCAAATGTATCAAAAGCAAAAGGGATAAACACATGTTGATTCTCTAAACAAGCTTTCTCGTGTTTAGCAACTTTGCTCGATTCCGCTTTCAACGCAGCTTGTCCTGCAACAAACCCATTGTCCATGAGCCCAACAAGAGAGGACACTCCAGTAAGATCCACACAAGCATGTTTCCCCACCGGCCCACCCAAACACAAGTATATATGTCAGAAAGTTCACGGGGGCCTCCTTTCTAGAAGAAATTCCAGCTCGTTTAAGAACATCATACAGAACATCCCTAACCAAATCATGCCTATATTTGAAACCAGGTAACTCCTTGCAGTGGACCGCATGCTCACCAAAAGAATCCAAACAAACCAAAAGGATATATTAGACCTAAGAAGGCTCTCAATCCATTAGCAAGCCGACATAAACATGATTTGCATGTATGCCATTATTGTCTGATCATGGCATGACTTGTTACGGGTACGGGTCAAAACTGGAGGATGAGTTTTATTTATTTTTATTTTTGTTAGATAGATATTTTCATTACAAGTGGGTCAACACCGGAGGATTAGCATGTTTTGGATTATGAGTTTGCAGAATGGTTAAGACTTGGTACTATTTTAATATCGGAATTGAATCAGATGTGAATTGATTAACTTCTGATATACTACATAATGGTTATGACTTTACCGCTTCATTATTGATGTAGTCTTTTTGTTTTCATTTAGGCATGTTATCCAATGTTTAACGCTTCAAAAAAAATTATATATTTAGAGGAAAAATAAACGAAGAAGACGAGGGTGTAACTGTCATTTCACTTTGGCCAGGGACGAAAATGAACTCAACTTTTCCTCAATGGAGGCCGCTTGCACTTTCGAAAAGTCAGGGACGAAATCTGCAATCTGAGCAAACCACATGGAGTTTTCTTGCAATTTACTCTTCAATTAATTGTATACTACTATTATCAGTATTTTAAGGCC
>BQNB010049701.1:0-41909 GCA_026074375.1 Tanacetum coccineum | reverse complement strand
AGATCATAGTTTACTTTTTTGCATTAATTGTCTTAAAAATCATTAAAAAACCAAAAATAGTTAGCATAGGTTGTAGATCTTAGTTTCTAGCTTTTCTAGTTGTTTAAATAAGCTCACTAGGTTAGTTTTAAGCTACTAGCTATCTGGTATTAAGGTTTCATCAGCTAGATTTTAGAATCATAAGCTAAATTGAAAACTGCCATAGTTAAAGGGGTGTTTGGTTTAGTGTTGTTTGACCCTTAAAAGTCAAACTGAGCTTTGATCTTTGCTTAAGTCATTTTAATTTTCACTTTTAATCAGTAATAAGATTGTTTTCTTAGGTTAGATTTCAAATTTATAAAAAGTTTAAGCTTAGTCTTTTGTCTTTGCACCAGGGGAGTTTTTCCCTTTATCTTTGATTGTTAAAATTGATCCAAGCCTTCCTAGGCTTGGATTTTGTTTGCTAAGTGTTCTTAAACACTCAATAAGAATGTGTAGTGCAGGGGTATCCCTTAAGGACACCTGCATTTGTGCTTTGCACCTTTGCAAATTGCACCAGCAGTACTAACTGTTGTTAGTACTGTTGCCTTTCCATTTGAACTTAAGATAGCTTAATTAGGTTTTAGGATTTCAAAATGAGTAAGCTTATAGTTTAGACATAGTATAAGTTAGTTTAAAACTTGTTTTCAAATTTCTAGCTTAATCTCTAGGTTTAATTTGCTTTTAAATTTCATCAAAAATCCTAAAAATACAAAAACAGTACTAAGTAGATTTTAGGTTCTTAATTGAGATTTCTAGCTTATAAGTTTAGTTTTTATGAATTTGATTTATAGCTTATATATTAATTGTTAAGTTTGCAAAAGCTAACCTTCTGTCATAGCTTATTGAGCTTTCTAGCTTATTTAGTTTTTAAGCTTTTAAAGTAAGTTTCTGAGTTTGCCTTTTGGATCCATAGATTTAGTTACCTTTTAGTGTTTTCAGTCAACTTAGCTTATTAAATTTAGCTTATACATGTATTTAGCTTTTCAGAACAACTTTTAGATTCAAAATTGAGCTTAAAATGAGTTGTTTGCAAGCTATTAAGTGAGAAGTAGATTTTTAGAGCTTAAAAGCTCACTTTCTGAAAACAGCTTATTAAAAAGCTTTTTGAGAGCTTAATTTTGAGTTTCAGCTAGTGTCCCTTTATTAAAGTTGTTTAAAAAGTTGTCCTCTACAACTTTTGTTCTTTAAGTTTTTCATAAAAAACAAAAAAAAGGGGAAGTGGAAGTCGGGGGTGAGCAAGACTCGAACCCCCGACCTCAACACCTCAACCTCTTTATACACACACACACCCACTCCTTACCGCTGTGCCCTTGGGTCTTTTTCATAAGACCCTTGCACTCTTTATCTTTTATAGTAGTTTTGGCTTTATAAGCCCAATAAGCTGTTAAGCTTATTTCGTGGCTTATTTTATAAGCTACAATCTCGGTCTTATTTTTCCTAGGATTTATATAGTTTAAGCTATTTTCTGTCATTTTTCTAGAATTTTTAGAGTTAATTTAGTATTTTTAAACATTAATTTTCATTAAAAACTTTAAAAAATCATAAAAAATAGAAAAATAATCAAAAAAATATAAATCTTTTTTAGAAAATTTTCTTTTATCCTAAAGTTCATAGGAAAATTAGTTTTGCTTTCGTAGGGTCTAAATTGCAAAATCTCGTTTTCTAAAGAACGGGATTCGTTCTCGTTCTCGTTTTTCGTGTTTTGACGTTCATTTTAACTTCGTTTTTGTTCTAGTTTTTTTTAAACTTACTTTTTAGGCAAATAGAGTCCATTTAGAAAGAAAAACTCAATTTAGGTTTAATTTTATAAATTTAGGGTTTTTGGCATTCGTTTAGGGGTCCCGTTTTGCGTTTTTAGTTAAATTTTGATTTCCCGTTATTTGACTTAATTCTTAATTGTTATCATTTGCTTATTTTAATTTGTAGAAGTAGAAAATCAAATCAAACTTTGTATCCCATTCAAATCATTGTCCAAGCATCAAACGTGGTCTCAATTTCACAAGTCGTTGAGGAAACGACCCGGGGAATCATACTTCCCGGTTAAGATACGTATTATATTATATTATATATATTTTGAAGAGTTTCCTTTTCACCTTTGTCCTCAAGGGTAAATTGGTAAATTTTCCATAGTATTATATTATATATTATATATATTGTTTAAGGGCATCTCATCACGTTTTGATATATTTCCTGTCTTTTGGCATGCTTCGTAAAGTTGAACTAGAGTATTAGCTTCTTTTATAATTGCCAGCCAGTAAAATCATGAATCTAGGACTTTTTTTGCGGTTACATGTGGTCCATAATGTCCACCGGTTGGTCCGTGGTGATATTGATCTAAGATTGTTCGCATTTCTCGTCCATATACACAGCGTCTGATCATTTCGTTAGAACATACTTTGAAGAGGTAAGGTTCCTCCCATAAGTAATGTTTGAGGTCAGAGAAAAATTTGTTCTTTTGTTGATACGTCATCCCTTTTGTCATAATATCAGCTACCAAGTAGTTTGCAAAATCTGCGAACCATGGTTCATCTTTAGTGTTGATTTCCATAAGGGTTTTTCCATGAAAGTTATCATCCACTTCACTATCATCACTTGACTCGTCATTTTTTATTCCGGACAAGTGGTCAGCTGTGACTTTTTTTGTACCTTTTCTATCCTTGATTTCTATATCAAATTCTTATAAGAGTAGTATCCACCGAATAAGACGTGGTTTGGCATCTTGTTTCTTGAATAAATGCTTTAGAGTTGAATGATCGGTGTGGACGATAGTTTTTGATAAAATAAGATAGGATCTAAATTTGTCGAATGCAAAAAATACAGCCATAAGTTCTTTTTTGGTTACGGTGTATTTTTGTTGAGCGGGATTAAGAGTTTTGCTTGCGAAGTAGATCAGGTGAAAGTTTTTACCATCTTTTTGACCTAAGACAACTCCAACTGTGAAATCACTTGCATCACATATAAGTTCAAACGAAAGATTCCAGTTTGGGCTTACGATAACAGGAGCACATGTCAGTTTCTCTTTCAATAATTCAAATGCTTTTTGACATTCATCATCGAATTCAAACAGAGTATCTTTTTTGTTGGGATTAAAAGACTTCATGATGATCTTAAAGCTACTACTGCTCAGGTGTGTGTTAGTACTGCTAAGCTTAAATTAATTTTGTTAGTAATCTTTATAAAAAATATGCTAAGTAGTTACTACTGCTAGTGTATGTTACTACTGCTAGTGTATATTAGTATTGTTAGTTACTACTGCTAGTAATGTTAGTATTGCTAGAGTAAAGTTAGTACTGCTAGTGTAACTTAGTACTGCTGATGAAGAATAAAGAAAATATTCTAAGTAGTTAATGCTGTTTGTGCTCAGTTAGTGTTGCTGGTACAAAAGTTACTACTGTTAGTGTTGAAGAGTTAATGTTGCTGGTATAATGTTACAACTGTTGAAAGATTCTGCTAAAAAGATAAATATTGATTGGAGATCAAGAATATGTATGTGATAAGTATGAGATATTTTTGTAAAAGATACGTATAAGTTATTTGTTTAGAAGATCATGATAACTTAGGAAAATATTGTAAGCCAGTTGGGACTCCTTGGTGTATAAAAGGAGGTCATAGGGCATAGAGTTCAATGTATCAAATCGTATCAAAGTTCATATAGTTTTTCATAGCCTTAAGGTTTTATAACCCTAAAACTATTAAGAGTGTTCGTATTATATTGAGGCTGAAAGTTTGGTAAACTGTTTATTATTGATCTTATTCATTACTGTTTCATTGAAATTCTTCTTAGTATCATTGACTAGATTCCTCATAGTCTTTGATATTCACAATCAAAGTTTCTATCATAGTTGTTTTGAATTTATTCAATACAACTTAGCCTTACATAAGCTAAGGAATTCAAGATCTATTCACGTGGGATCAACAAGTGGTATTAGAGCTTGTGAGAAGCTTTGAATAAGAAGAAACTTTACTACACATAAGATCTAATTTCTCAAGAAGCAATGGATTCTCAATCTACTAAAACTATCAAGCTACCCATAATCCAACCTGGTGAGTATGATCTTTGGAAGATGAGGATGGAGCAGTACCTAAAGTGCATTGATTACACTCTATGGGAGATTGTAGAAAATGGTAATGCATCCATAATAACAAAAATTGTTGATGGTAAGGAGACTGTTATCCCTCCTACAAGTGTTGAAGAGATGGCATAAAAAAGGGCATAGTTGAAGGCAAGAAGTACTTTGTTGATAGCCTTACCAAATGAGCATCAATTAAAGTTCAACTCATATAAGGATGCTAAAACACTAATGTAGGCTATTGAGAACAGATTTAGAGGTAATACTGCTACAAAGAAAACTCAAAAAAATCTTCTAAAGCAGCAGTATGAAAACTTTGCTGCATCCAGCACATAGGTGATTGAACAAACCTATGAAAGGCTTCAAAAGCTAATTAGTCAACTGGAGATGCATGGTGAAGTTATCCCTCAAGAAGACATCAATTAGAATTTCTTGAGAAGTTTGTCACAAGAATGGACTATGCATACTATTGTGTAGAGGAACAAACCAGATATTGAAACATTAAGTTTAGATGACCACTTCAACAACCTGAAGGCTAATGAATCAGAGGTCAATGTAGCCTTTCTGTCCTCTAGCAGCACTAATAGTGCAACTAGAGCAGTTAATACTGCTTAGGGTGTTAATACAGCTAGCACTCAGGGTGCTGCTGATAGCTCAACAACTATTGAAAATTTGAGTGATGATGTGATTTATTCCTTCTTTGTTAGCCAACCAAGTATTCCATAACTTGATAATGAAGATCTACAACAAATCAATCCTAATGATCTAGAAGAGATAGACTTGAGGTGGAACATTGCTATATTGACTATGAGGGTAAGAAGATTCCTGAAGAATACTGGAAGGAAGTTGGACATGGCCAACAAAGAAAGAATTGGGTTTGACAAGTCTAAAGTGGAGTGTTTTAGCTGCCACAAAAAAGGACATTTTGCAAGAGAGTGCAGGGCACCCAAAAATCAAGACAGTAGGAACAGGGAGCCTACTAGAAGGACTGTGCCAGTTGAGATAACTACTTCAAATGCCTTAGTGTCTCAGTGTGATGGCTTTGGCTATGATTGGAGTGACCAAGCAGAAGAAGGTCCAACCAATTTTGCTCTCATGGCTTATTCTTCAACAAGTTCAACTTCTTCTACAAACTCTGAGGTATCTAATGACTCAAATTGTTGTTCATCTTGTTTAGAATGTGTAAAAGATCTAAAAGAACAAAATGAACAATTAGTTAAAGACTTAAGAACAACTAGGATAAGTGTTGTCTCTTATAAAACTGGTTTAGAATCTGTAGAAGCTAGACTGTTAGTCTTTAAGAAAAATGAGTCTGTGTATGAGGAAGATATAAAACTCTTAAAACATGAAATCTATTTAAGAGATTTAGATATTACAGAGCTTAAAAGGAAGTTAGAGTTGGCTACAAAAGAAAAAGATGAGGTTCAACTTACAGTACAAAAATTTGAAAATTCATCAAAAAACCTAAGTAAACTTCTAGACAGACAGATAATGGATAAGTGTAAAACAGGATTAGGGTATAATGTTGTCCCACCTCCCTATACTAGGAATTTTATGCCACCAAAATCTGATTTAGTTTATCCTAGTCTAGATGATTTTGTTGATGTGAATGAGTCTATAGTTGAAAAGTCTACTGTTGAGACTAATGAACCTAAGACTGCTAGGAAAGAAAATAGAGCCCTAAATATTAAGGATTAGTTATCTGATAGTGATGAAGAAAATATGCCTAAGGTTAAAACAGTTGAGATGTTTAATAAACCTAGTTTTGCTAAGATAAACTTTGTTAAGTCTACTAAGCAAGTAAAATCTCCTAGGAACACATCAGTTGATAAAAATAGGCAAAACACACCTAGTCCTAGAGGAAACAAGAGAAATTGGAACCAGTAGATGTCTCAAAAATTAGGGAATGATTTTGAGATGTTCAACAAATCTTGTCATGTGTGTGGTAGTTTTGAACATTTGAGGAAAGATTGCAATAACTGGTATAATAATCAAAGGTTTAAAAAACCAGTTTGGACCAATGTTTAAAGGGTGAACAAACAGAATTTCTCTAAATTAACTCACCCCTGTCCAAAAAGTAACATGGTTTCAAGAACAGTCTTAACTAGGCCTGGCCCAATTTCACTTAATGCTGCTAGACTAGTTAATACTGTTCAATCAAGAACAACAGTGAATAATGCAGGACCTATGAAAAATGTTATTAATAATGCATATTCAACTGCTAGAAGGCCTTTTAACAAAATAACAACAGCTAATAACAGTAATTTTAATAAGAGGGTTAATACTGTTAATAATAAAAATGTTAATGCTGCTAGGCCAAATGCAGTAGTTAATACTGCTAGGCCAAAAGCAGTTCTTAGTGCTGTTAAGGGAAACAAGGGAAATGTTGTTAAGGCCTCAGCATGTTGGGTTTGGAGACCAAAACATAAAGTCTTAGACCATGTCTCAAGAAACAATGTGCATCAAGTGTCTTTAAATGATTGACTATGTTGATGCACAAGGCAGATAAAAGTACGTAATGTCTTGGTCCCATAGAAAACTATTATCCTTCCATCTATGTGACAGGGCCAATCCACAACAAGATTTGAAGAATAAAGGAGTTATTGACAATGGATGCTCTAGGAACATGACAGGAAACAAATCATATCTTACAAATTATGAAGAAATTGATGGAGGATTTGTTGCCTTTAGAGGTAATTCCAAAGGAGGGAACATTACTAGGTTAGGTAAAATAGGAACTGGTAAATTAGATTTTGAAGATGTGTATTTTGTAAAGGAACTAAAGTTTAACCTCTACTGTGTCTCACTATGTGATGGAACAAGAAGAATAGTTTTCCTGTTTAACGATTTTGAATGTGTTTTTCTGTCTCGTCATACTTTAAGTTAACTGATGAAAGTTTCAAGTTTTGCTAAATTTCCTAGATAGGATAAATATGTAAAGTGTAGATTTAACGAATGTTGTGGGCTCTCAAGGGAGGTTAACTTGTCTCTTTGTAAAAGCCACATCAGATGAATTTATCTTTGACAATGGAGGTTGGACATGTAAATTCAAAAAATTGAATAAATTGGTAAAGGGAAACCTGGTTAGAGGTTTACCTTCGATAACTTTTTGAAATGTAATCATTCTTGTGTCGTGTAAGGAAGCGAAAGCAAACACAGAGCTTCTTGTAGACCATTAAGTATGTTCAATCAGCACATCCATTACAAATGTTGCACATGGATTTGTTTGTCCCAACATTTGTAAAGAGCTTAATGAAAAAGATGTACTGCCTAGTTGTCACAGATGAGTTTAGCAGGTTTAGTTGGGTTTTCTTTCTAGCCACTAAGGATGAAACTAGTGAATCCGTAAAACTTTTATGACAATATAGAAAATCTAGTAGAACCTTAGGTGAAGTGATTAGATGTGACAATGGGATTGAATTCAAGAATAGGGTCATGAATTAGTTTTGTGAAATGAAGGATATTAAGATGGAATTTAGTGTTGCTAGGACTCCACAACAAAATGGAGTAGCAGAAAGGAAAAATAGGACACTAATAGAGGCTGCTAGGACTGTGTTAGCTGATTCAAAACTGCCAATAACTTTTTGGGCTGAAGCAGTTAATACTGTTTGTTATGTCCAAAATAGGGTGTTAGTTATCAAGCTTCACAACAAGACCTCTTATAAACTTTTTCTAGGTAGAAAACCTACCTTAAATTTCATAAGACCATTTGGGTGTCCTGTTACAATCCTTAATACCATAGATCACCTAGGTAAGTTCGATGTAAAGGCTGATGAAGGGTTCTTTGTAGGAAACTCTACCAATAGCAAAGCATTCAGAGTGTTCAACAGTAGAACTAGGATAGTAGAAGAGAACCTGCATGTTCAATTTAGTGAGAATAAACCTAATATTGCAGGAAGTGGATCAAATTAACTTTTTGATATAGATGACTAACAAATTCTATGAACTATAAGCCAGTTTTTGCAGGGAATCAATCTAATGGTAATGCAGGTACAAAAGCATGTGATGATGCAGGTAAAGCTAGAATGGAGACAGTACCTGTCAAAGATTACATTTTGCTACCAATGTAGCCTGCTGATCTACTATTCTCTTAGAATTCAAAGGATTCTCCTGATGCTAGATTCAAACCATCAGGGGATGAGGAAAAGAAGGATGTTGTAGATACAGGGAATAAAGATAGTAAGGTTCCAAGTACAGAGGAGCCAATAGTTAATCAAGAAAAGGATGCTAGTGTTAACTGCACTCTAACAATGTTAATACTGTTAGTTTAACTGTTCATGCTGTTGGCTCCGAAGTTAATGCTCTTGATCCAAAAACAAGCATTGAACTTCCAAATGATCTAAATATGCCTGAATTAGAAGATATTGTTTATTCAGATGATGATGAAGATGTTGGTGCAGAGGCTGACATGAATAATTTAGATGCATTTATGCCTGCCAGTCCTATTCCAACTACAGGAATTCATAAAGATCATCTAATTGAACAAATTAGTAGAAATTAGCACCTCAAACCAGAAGGATAACAAAGAGTATGACTGAACATACTATGTTTAGTTTAGTACAGTAGAGGACCAACCATAAAGACTTTTAGAATTGTCTGTTTGCATGTTTCTTATCACAAGAAGAGCCCAAGAAGGTAATCCAAGCATTAAAAGATCCAAGTTGGATAGAAGTTATCTAAGAGGAGCTTCTGCAGTTCAAGTTACAATATGTTTAGACCTTGATGGATTTACCTAATGGAAAAAGGGCCATTGGTACTAAATGGGTGTACAGGAACAAGAAAGATGAAATAGGTATTGTGATTAAGAATAAAGCAAGATTGGTTGCACAACAATACACACAAGAAGAAGAAATAGATTATGATGAGGTTTTTACTCATGTTGCCAGAATTGAAGCAATTAGGCTATTCTTAGTATATGCCTTATTTAAAGACTTTGTGGTGTATCAGATGGATGTTAAGAGTGCTTTTCTTTATGGTAAGATTAAAGAGGAAGTCTATATTTGTCAACCACTAGGATTTGAAGACCCAGACTTTCCTAACAGAGTATACAAAGTATAAAAGGCACTTTATGGACTGCATCAAGCTCTTAGAGCTTGGTATGAAACCTTGTTAACTTATTTAATGGACAATAGGTTTTAGAGAGGAAAGATAGACAAGACTTTATTTATCAGAAGGGACAAAGGTGATATTCTGTTAGTTCAAGTGTATGTAGATGATATCATTTTTGGCTCTACAAAAAAGTCATTATGCATAAAATTTGAGAAGATGATGCATAAGAAGTTTAAAATGAGCTCTATGGGTGAACTTACATTCTTCCTAGGAATGGAAGTAAAGTAAAAGGAAGATGGGATTCTTATAAGTCAAGATAAGTATGTGACTGGGATTTTGAAGAAATTTAGCTTTAGTGATGTCAAAACAGCAAGCACACCTATGGAAACCCATAAGCCTTTGCTCAAAGATGCAGATGGTGAAGATGTAGATGAACGCTTATATAGATCCATGATTGGATCATTGATGTATCTAACTTCTTCAAGGCCTGATATTATGTTTGCAGTATGTGCTTGTGCAAGATTCCAAGTCAATCCTAAAAATTCACATCTACATGCTGTGAAAAAGATCTTTAGATACTTAAAAGGTCTACCTAAACTAGGCCTTTGGTATCCCAAGGATTCACCTTTTGATTTGGTGGCATATACTGACAGTGACTATACAGGAGCAAGCTTAGATAAGAAGTCTACAATAGGAGGTTGCAATTCCTAGGGTGTAGATTGATTTCATTGCAATGCAAGAAGTAGACTGTGGTTGCTAATTCAACAACTGAAGCTGAGTATATAGCTGCTTCCAATTGTTGTAGACAGGTGATTTGGATTCAAAATCAATTGCTGGATTATAGATATAACTTTATGCAGACTAAGATTCATATTGATAATAAGAGTACTATTTGCATAGTGAAGAACCCTGTTTTTCACTCAAAGACAAAGCACATTGAGATTAGGCATCACTTTATCAGAGATTCCAATGAGATGAAGCTTATTCAGATGATCAAGATTTACACAGATCAGAATGTTGCAGATTTACCCACAAAAGCATTTGATGTTAGTAGATTTCAATATCTGATTGCAAGTATTGGAATGCTTAACCTCTGAAGTATTGATTAAGGGGGGGTTAATTATGTTAATGTGTAGTGGATTATACATAAATGATGATTAGAATGGAATGCTAAAGCTGTAGCGGATTATACATAAATGATGATTTATATTGTTGGGGGTGTTTGCTTTAGCTTATCTTTCGGCTTACGAGCTTATTTGATTTCTGCTTATATTTCATAAGGCCCGACTTACTTTGCAACTTATTGGCTTATATGCCAGCTTATTTTCCCAAACGTACCTAAATAACAGATACCCCTAACTAAACTCACCTAGCAGTTTTTCCCAAACTAGGTTGTTTGCACCTAGAGTACCTGCTTTAGTTAGAGTACCTACTTTACATATGTGTTGTTTGCACCAAACATTATTGACATGTAAATATTAAATATAGTTAGAGATATGGGATTCTTACTTTGTGGATAACTGGAATGTCGGATTGTTGGAGTGCCTGGAATAGGTAGGTCCTTAGCTGTAGTTGCAGCCTTGCATTCACGTATACATTGCTTTGAGGATAAACTAATGGATTTAGAACCACATGTGAGTATGGAAACACAACAAGTATATGCAGTTTTTTTGTACCACCACTTACGTTATCATTGATTACGAAGAGCATTTTTTCTATAATTTAGGTTGAAGTTTTACTCGAACTTCTGCCAAAGGCGATTAGGACCCGTATGCTAAAAAACTGTTGCTAGTACTGCTGAGTTTTTCTTGCTTAATTTAGCTTAATTGCTTTTTTCATTTGCTTATTTAGAGTTGGATTAGCTTATTTGGTTTGTCTTAAGTTTATTTGAGCCTATTTGTGTCTTAGTGTAAAAGTTTCAAGTGTTTTTGCCATTTCTAGCTTTTATGCTTGTTCCAGCTTATTTTCTTTGCTTATTTTTTATGTGCATTTGCTTATCAGTGTTAGTGCCCAATCATATCCAAATCTTTGTCATTCCTTGTCATAATCCAAACATCAATCATCAATCGTCTCTCGATTTTCCATTCTAGCCTCGTTGGGACATAACGACCCGGGAACACTCTATACTGCTTCCGGTTTTCATTGGTCTCGCGTGATTTTGTCCCTTGTTGTATGTTTATATATGTTTACAGTTATTTAGATATATAAAAAGGGGTGAGATCAGGCGAGTCAAATTTTTGGCGCCGCTGCCGGGGAGGCTGAAAAAGATTATCGCTACGTTTGACAATTTGTTTTTAAATCTGTGAATATTTTCTTTATAAAAACATAAAAAGTACAAAAATATTTTTCATTTTCTTTTATTAGTATTATTATCATAAAAAAAACCAAAAATATAAAAACATTTTCATAAAAGAAAATTAAAATATCAGAAATTGGTAAAAATACCAAAATATAATATTCTCAATTGAGGTATTATCATAATAACTTCCGGTGAACTTGTTGGTTCCCAACTCGAACAAAATATTCAAAAACTTGCCATTTGTGTCTCTTACGACGTACGGCCCACCTAGAAAAGTTAAACAAGCTATAAAGTGGGTATAAGGAGGGTTGTTCCTAGGAACTACGACCCGAAAGGAGAAATAAGCTTCGCGCTATTCCTACTCCTCCGCTCACCTGTGCGTTTATCTTTTTGAGAGCTACCGTGAAGTAAGTAGATTATTTGGTTGAAGTTATTCCATCTCATTGTCCGGTAAAATACATTGTGAATAAATCATTGAAAAACCAAAAAATTAGTGTAATTTTTTATTTTTTTTATTTCTATTTGTGCAATGCGCAACCGTTCGCAAGCCGTAAACGTCGACATCAACAGTCCGCAAATTTGTTGAACCACCAATCTTGAGAAACCAATAAACAATCCTCCATAGTTATGATGGCCGGATAATCGTTCTATGGCGCAATTTCTCGAAGCACCCAACGTGGGTTAAGAGGATGCAATCGTTGTCTCCAGACCATTACAGCGAACAACTTGAGAATCAAGCGTGGTCTACTTATCTTGATTCAAACAACAGCAATTTTTGTCATGATAAAGATGACACACATGCTAATTTCCGATATTTCAACAAGATCACTCTCTACGATGAGTTCACGATGTCCCCGGAATACGTTGGTTAAGTTATGCCTTTTCACATTTTTCCCTCGGAGGTGCACCCGAATTTGGCTAAAAAGAGCCCCCTCGATCGATTCTTACATGGGATGATATTGTTTCGAAATTCATTAACAAATTCTTCCCTCTCTAAAACAAACTAATCTTCAAAATGAAATCACAAGATTTTCAACTAAAAATTTGATGAAACTTTTACGAGGGCAGTGGGACCGTTTCAAGGGATCTTTTAGAGGATGCAAGCTCATGGGTTTTCAGAATTGGTCATCAACTCGTTACATTCTATAATTCCCTAATTCGAATGATCAAGATTCATTGAACTCCGCTGCGGGTGGTACTTTCTAGATAAATTGCTAGAGAAGGCCTAGGAATCATCGAGAGCAAGTCAAAGTTACGGCAATCACAAGAAAGGCCATTGTTTCAAAGTGAGTGCGTTGCCTATGCACCCCAGCAGTTGATTCCGTTGTTAGATGAGCTGAAATAATATGGTTAGAGCATGGATTCTCGATAAGAATAAAAACCAAACTCCAGCTCCTGCTCTATAAAAGCGGTCGAGCAAAGTTGTGTAACTTGCGGGGGTGGTCATTCTTACCATAACTGTCAGCTCCGATGGCAAACATTATCGTGACTACTATCCTAAGATACGTGTACACAAGCCGACGCAGTTAACTACTACCAGGGATTGCCAGTTACCAGAATCAGATGGTTACTATCCAAATTTGACCTATCGGTTTTCCTCTATGCAAACCATCAAACAACCAAAAAATCGTGGGATCAATTTAACCTAAATCGGGGAACAATTTTAAACAAAATCGGGTAATAATTTATTCAGGACAAGTTTAACACAACCCCAGATTAATCAACCCCTAACATTGCAAGCTCCAGTTCCACCAGCACAGGTGTGTATAAGCGATTTTGAGAAACTACGTCAAAGCTAATGACGCGTTATGCAAACTATGCACAAAATCAAATGGCAAATATAACGGACTTGATCACCAAATTCGTAAATAGTAATACCGCTTCTACTTCGGGTTCTCTTCCAAGCAACACCATTGCTAACCCGAAAGGTGATATGAAAGCAATCACCACCCGAAGTGGTGTTTCCTATAATGGACCTCAAATTTCTTCTCCTCTAAAGAGAGGAAATTGTAACCGAGGTCGGACTACAGGATACGGTCTCAACAAGCACCGAAAAACATCCAACCTCCAGTAGTTCATGCTAATGACAAAATGGTGGCCGTTGTTGGTTCAAAGACTAAACCAACCTTGCCTTATTCCTACACAGGGCCAACAAAAGAAAAGCTCGTGAAAAGATAATCTTCTAGCTTCAAACATTTTATGGAGATTTTTCGGAATTCTCCATTTCGAGCTTAGTTTCGCGGTCGCTCTCCTACACATGCCATAATTTTGCACAAGTTTTTAGAAGCTCTCAATGACAAGGATAAAGATGATTGAGTTGACAAAGACACGGTAACGAAAATTCTCGGCGGTTATCCTATAAAAGTTTCCTCGAGAAACATTGGAGAACCCCGGCAGATTTATTTATACCGTGTGATTTTCCCAGAGATGGAACTTGAATGCTTAGCTTGGCGATCCGGTGCAAGCATAAATAATGCCTCTCTCCTTGGAAAGAAACTAAGTCTCACAGGCTTTGACCAATATCCCGGATTGATACTTGAATTGTCCGCCGAACGATGTTACTCCCAGGAATCGCCGTGTTGGGATGTTTTCGTTGAAAGTTGGAACGTTCTTTCTTTCCTGCCGATTTTGTGGTAGTTGATTCGTTGCCGATCATCGGGTTCACCCTAATCTAGATAGACCTTTCTTAAGGACGCACGGAGCCTTGATCGATGTTCACGATTGAACAAATGGACCCTTAGGCATGAATGTTCCTATCAGTGACCTTTCAAATGTTGGTGATACTAAGACTTTCATCTTTAATTTCATTGAATCGATTACCGCAGTCGATGTTATGA
The DNA here is from genome assembly GCA_026074375.1 of Tanacetum coccineum. Lineage (NCBI taxonomy): Eukaryota > Viridiplantae > Streptophyta > Magnoliopsida > Asterales > Asteraceae > Tanacetum > Tanacetum coccineum. The sequence continues at coordinate 27,633 of BQNB010049701.1, read as the reverse complement.
CATTGCTTAGTTGTGATAGAATATGTTCAAGAAGTACTTGTAATTTTGAAAATAAAAAAAAAGTGGCAATTCCCACTTCTAAGTTGGGACCTTTTGATCGATTCTCGCTCTCCATCTTTCTCTCCCTTCGGGGAAGTTTCCGGATTTAGTGATTTTTCTAAAGGAAGAGATCGATGATTTCTTTGAAACATGCTGAATTCATTACCACCAGGTGTTGACGGCATCTATGATTCTGAGGGGTTACTGTTTACCTTGAGGAAATTGTTAAGTGTAATCAATAGTGACCCAAATCTCCTCCAGACACCTTGTTTGTGAAATTAATGTGCCTGAAAAGGTTAAATCTTCATGTGAAGATCCTCCCGACCTAGATTCAAAGACTTACCATCCCATCTTGAGTATGCGTTTTTGGAGGGTGATGACAAATTACCCGTCATAATCACTAAAAACTTGAAAGATGAGGATAAAACCGCCCTGATTCAAGGTTCTTAGTCACACAAACGTGCCATAGCTTGGAATGATATCTGATATTAGGATAGGAATCACAGTTTTGCACCCATAAGTTTTGATGGAAGGAAATTTGCCAAAACCCGTAGTTCAACATCAGAGAAGGTTAACCCCAAAATCCATGAGGTTATTAAGCAGAAGTTATCAAACTTCTTGATGCCGGGTTAATTTACCCTATCTCTGACAGGCCCCTGGGTATGACCCGGGTCCATTTGTCCCTAGAAGGTAGGCATAAACGTGGTAAAAAAATGAGAAAATGAGTTTAAATTACACCAATAGGTTAGTTACGGTGGATGGGAGGTTGCATCGGTCATTCCGAAAACTCATGATGCAACTCGTTACTAAAGAAACATTTCCCTTACCTTTTATGGGGATCAGATTCTTGAAAGATAGCCAGAAATGAGTACTATTGCTTTTTGGACGGATTCTCAGGCTACTTTCAAATCCCGATTGACCTACTTGATCAAGAGAAGACTAATTGTTGGTTTTTACACTTCTATATATATTTTAAATTTTATTATATATTATATATATTTACGGTGTGAATCCGGCACGATCAATGGTTGCAATATTTCACGATATGATTGAGAAAACCATGGAAGTCTTCATGGATGATTTCTCAGTTTTCGGTGATTCTTTCTCCTCTTGCCTTTCCCATTTAGACAAAATGCTCCAAAGGTGTGAAGACACCAATCTTGTGCTAAATTGGGAAAAATGCCACTTTATGGTCAAGAAAGGAATAGTCCTTGGCCATAAGATTTCTAAATCCGGGATTGAGGTTGATAAATCAAAAGTTGATGTCATTGCAAAATTGCCTCATCCCACTACCGTGAAGGGTATTCGCAGTTTTCTCGGTCACGCCGGATTCTACCAACGATTTATTTAGGATTTTTCCAAAATTGCCCGGCCTATGACCCACCTCCTTGAAAAAGAAACTCCATTTATCTTCTCGAAGGAATGCATCAAAGCATTTGAAACCCTTAAGATGAAGTTAACCCAGGCTCCAATTCTAGTTGCTCCCGATTGGGACTTGCCCTTTGAAATCATGTGTGATGCAAGTGATTTTGCTGTTGGGGCAGTCCTAGGGCAACGTAAGACCAAGCACTTCCAGCCGATACACTATGCAAGCAAAACTATGACCGAGGCTCAAGCACATTACACTACAACGGAAAAAGAATTACTTGCCGTAGTGTATGCTTTCGAGAAATTCCGGCCATATCTTGTCTTGTCCAAAAGCATAGTGTATACGGACCATTCGGCTCTCAAATACTTGCTTGCTAAGCAGGATGCTAAGCCAAGATTGCTCCGGTGGATTTTGCTGCTCTAAGAATTTGATGTCGTTATCCGTGATAAAAAAGGAGCAGAAAATCTCGCCGCAGACCACCTTTCTAGACTGAAAATCCCCTTCAAGCGAACTCGAGAGATAAAGGTAATTACGGAAACACATTTCCATCTCGAGACACTTGGGCTGATTACTTTCATGGTGATGATAAATGCCCCGTGGTTTGCGATTTTGCTAACGCCATTTGGGGAATTTAGTGAATCAAAGGAAGAATGTCGTCTCTTGCCGAAAAGAATGTTTTTCAAAGACGTCAAACATACTTTTGGGTCAAACCTTTCTATTTATGATCATGTGCTGACTAAGTAATTAAGGCGTATGTGTTTCAGGGCAAGATGCTTTCGACATTCTCAAGCTTTGCCACAGTGGGAACCACGTGGGGACCTACGGTTGCCAAATACTACGCTAAAAAGATCTTTGCGATTCAGGATTTTATTAGCCCAATGATTACAGGATGCCCACGACTTGTCACCCGATTGTGAATTGTCAAAAAAAAAAATCCCGTCAAGGGTAAAATTTCGCAAAGTGCTGAGCTGCCTCAAACCTCTATCCAATGTTTGCGAAATACTTTGAATATGGGGCTTTGATTTTAATGGGCTGTTCCGGTCTTCAAGATGGGAAACTAATACTATACTTGTGGCCGTTGATTATTTATCAAAATGGGTTGAAGCGAAAGCGCTCCCCACCAACGATGCCCGAGTTGTTTGCAAATTTCTTAAATCTATCTTCTCCAGGTTTGGTGCCCCTCGTGCAATCATAAGTGATCGCGGAACCCATTTTTGCAATACCATTTGCAAGTTATTGCTTAATTATGGAGTCAACTCATCTTTTCTCACACGATATCTCCTCAATACTAAGTGGGCAAGTTTAGGTATCCAATCGTGGTTTGAAAAGAATTCTTAAAAGGACCGTGGGCGAAAATCGTGCCTCTTGGTCGGATAAATTAGATGACGCACTTTGGGTTTCCGCACAGCTTATAAAACACCCATCAGGTGTACTCCATACAATTGCATAGTATTTGGAAGGCATGTATCTTCCAATTGAGCTCGAGTCATAGTCTTAACTGGGCCTTAAGCAGACCAACTTTGATATCAAAACCGTGGCGTGATCACAGGAAAGTTTTTAACTCAACAAACTTAATGAATTCGTGATCAGCCTATGAAAACATCTGTGGATCTACAAAGAGAAAAACAAAGAGAATCCAGACTCCAGATCCAAATACCGCGTTTTCAACGTCCGTGATCGAGTCCTCTCTTTAAAAACTTGAGATTGAAAAATTTTCTCGGGCAAGCTTAAGACCGCTGGAGTGGTCCATTCACTGTAACCCATGTTGTTCCACTATGGCTATGTCGAGTATCCCAAATTCAGGCCAAATTTCATTGTAAATGGTCACATTTGGTAGTCCAGATCTCCAGACATTCCATTTGGACCATAAAATTCGGGGCGGGTCAAGCTTAGGCGACCTTAAACAAGCGCTTCGTGGGAGGCTCCCCATGCTTATCGTCGTATGTGTAAAATTGATATAAGTGTTTTCTTGTTGTGTGGAGGCTCGCCTCTTCCATTACCCATGTTTCGTGTTTGTGTTGTTAATTATCCAGGATCGCCCGGATTGTGAAGACTCCCATGCTTGTATTTTTATCAAGAGTTTCACATCCTCAACTTCATTTTGGGAATCCAATATCCTAATCTAATCGACTAACGTTTTATCTTTTGGCACACTTAATAAACGGCCTTAGATTTACGTAGGTGCCACCTTTCAAAAACTTCTGAGGACGTTGGCTGTTAGTTCTTATATGGGGGGATCTTCGATTTGTTTCTGCCTGCAGACCGTTGTTATCATGTTATCCCGGTTTTTACCACCAATTTTTGCAAAAATACCAAAAATGAAAAATTTATAAAAATTTCAATAAAATATAATATGAGTTTTGTCACGGTTTTGACTCTACTAATGGGTTAGAATGAGAATAATTTTTGACTTCGATCGGAGCGTGTACTCGAGCCCTAGCTAGTTCCTCAATTGTAGGCTAAGCTTTCACGAATTCTATTGCTTTGAATTTTAATAAGGTGTAGAACCAGAAGTGATAGAGTTAAATATTAAGTTTATGTTGCTGAGCAAGATTCTTCTAAAGCTTTATAAGGTAACCTGCGGCTTTTTTCCCATTAGCTTTTAATCTCCACTAATCATACGTGTCATTCAATTCAACTAAGTCAATCGATGTTTTTAGAAAAAGCTTCAAATTTGTAACTTGATTCTTTAAAGCGAGGTTTTTCTGTTCTTAGTGATTTGAAAGTTAAAATGCCAAAGAAGCATGAATGAAATATGAATGCAAAGATGCATGAATATTGAAATTACGCCAATGAAGCATACATTTGATTATATGGAGCAAGTAAAAGATGTGTCGTGATATCCCACTCCGCTAACCACGAGGTGGGGGTTCAAACTAAGACATCTTTACTTCTAGGGATTTGGTGTGTTGTGATATATATCCTGGACAGCAGTCTAGGTGAGGGTTCAAAATACAACACCTTCCTAACTAAGATATACTATCCTTAGCCATATTAGGAAGAGGTGTTGATGCGTGATTTCCTCACTACCGCTAGCATGGGTGGGTTTTCAAACTAAGAACACCGGTCGTTGGTTGTGATATCCTACTAGGGAGCGAGGCCTAGGTAGGTGTTCAAACTAAGCAACGCATTCCTAGCTTTAAGAACTTATGATTATGATGATAAAGATGTTGCAAAAAGTTCTACAGTTAAATTTTCGTTCTTTAAAATCAAGTTACAAGGTCCTAATAAGTTGTTGCTTTGAGTCATGATTCATCTTGAATTACGACTATGGAAATAAGTTGATCTATGGTTGAGTTGAAATGAGTACACACATTTAAATCATATATCCATGTTGGGAGTTTAAAAGTTCACAAGTCATAAGTATGAGTGCTTAACATTTAGACTTATATTGACAAATGATCTTGTTTAAATTGCTTGGCTTGAAGCTAGTAAAGAATCGGGGACGATGAATTTATCCGTCAGGACATCCGTAGATTATTCTATGGGCGCTTCTCATTCTATGATCCCAGTGTTTATAAAATAAAGGAAGTCAAACAGGTTAAGAAAAAGAAAAAGAAAAAATCCAAAAATTTTAGGGATAGTTAGTGTACATATCAAAAAATGGTGAAAACGGGACTTGTCGAAGTTATTGATTCTTTAGTTTCCCTTGACGAACACTTTGCTACGTTTTCGAGGTATTCAGTCGAGGGGGAATTAGATTCTTGGTTTCTTGAGTGTTTTACTTTATAACATTGCGTCGAGGAACACGACAATACCTTAATATGGGGGTGGGGGGGGGTTTTTGGTATGTGCTGAATTACACATACCATTTTCCATTAAAAATGGATCTTAAAAGTACTAAATACGTACCATATGATACATTTGTTTTTGTATGTTTTGCATTTGAATTGTGCAGGAACAGATATTCAAAAAAATGAAAAGCAAAAAGCGGGACCAAACATAGAACGGGATCGGAAAAGACAAAGTCATATATGATGCACAAAGTCCCTATAAATTAGTCAAAGTCAAAAGTCAGCCACATGAAGAAAATAAATTAAGGGACCTAAATCTGCAAACCTCAAGTTGTATTACAAGGGTTAAAAGACAAGGGTCGAAATTGCAAACCGGGCGAAGTTTGTTATAAGAAATGAGGGGCCAAAGCTGCCAACCTCCCCAAACTCCATCTTTCCCGCCCAAACAAAACCCAGGTACAGAGTAGGGATGTCTTCCCATACCTTCTCCCTGCAAAACACTCAACACCTTAGAAAAATCATTTCAACCACTCCTCTACCCCCTAGCTATATAAGTGCCATGTTGGCAATCCCTCACCATTCCCAAGTATTTTCGATGGCCATGATTGACTCAAAAGAAGCACAAAAGAAATTGAAGGCTGGGATTTGTTTTAGAATCACCTCACACAACAAGCACACTTGGTTTTTGTCTCTACAAAGCAACACAGAAGAAAGAAGAGAAGAGAGTCCAAGAAACCAAGACCTTAATTCATTTTAGTATAAATAGGGCCATTGTAACCCAAGAAGGGAGTGAGTAACGAGTTAGTTTTTAATTTTTAATATAACTTAGCTTATTTTCAGTTCTTTTAAAACTCATTTACAGCTTTTACTTTCAGCTTTGTAACACTTTCAAGTTTTAATGCAAATTTGAGGTTTTAAGTCAATTTACAATTTCAAGTGTTAAGTTTCTTAATTGTGTTGTTTTGTTTTCAAAAAGCTTTCAATACAGCTTGTTTATAAGCTGCTTTAATTAAGTAACCTAAAAAATTAATTAGTTAAGAGAAAATCACAAAATTACTCTCAAAATACACCACAGCTTATTTTATGGATGATAAGCCAGTACTGGATGGGCTTATGGACACCACTAGCTTGTTTTATGCAAGCTAGAGCTTGTAGATTCTTGGTTTAACCCTGTTTTGAGCAAGGGTGTTGTAAGTCTCTCTTTTTCTTGTTTTTCTTATTTTTCTGTAGAAACTATTTATTTAGTGTATTTGTCTCTTTATGTTTTACTTATTGTGCTTTATCAGAATGTTTGTGTTATCTTACTTAGTTGTTAGTTTTAAAAGTTATTTGGGCAACTCAAAGTTATTACCTGTTAAGGTCCTCTAATAAAACTGTTAGGTTGGAGTTAACAATGTTAGAAAAATTCAAGTTATTTAAGTGCTTTATTATGAATTAAAGTTGCCTTATAAGTGTTCTTATTTGCTTATTGATAATCTGTTTTTAATTAGTATGACAAAGAAAAATGGATATTTTTGAAACTTTAAGGGGTTTTTGAACAAGCAGTAATAACTCTAAGTTATTACTGTGGTTTCATTTTTCTGGATTCCAAAAGGTAAGCAGTACTAACTCAAAGGTAGCAGTACTAACTCCAAGTTAGTCCCATAGTTTATAAATGTTAGTTCTGGTGGTTAATTTTAGCTTATCAGCCTTATTATTTTGGGGGCTTATTTAAGATTTTGCTTAGCTTTTTAGTGTTGATTAAACCATTTTCCTTTTACTGTTCTTTAAGAGTAGTCTTATTTAAGCTTTATTCTCTTTTCAAAGTATTTTCAATGTGTATCAGTTGTAGCTTTCTAGCTTAATAACATTGCCATTGTTTTTTTATTGTAGTTGCTTATTATTTTGCCGGAGTGCTAATTAGGGATTGTTAAAATATTGTTTAGCTTTATTTGCTTATTTCTTGTTTCTATTGAGTTTTGTTAAAGGCTAGCAGTACTAACTTAAGTAGAAGTTACTAACTCCAAGTTAGTAAAACTTTTTGGGATTGTGATGATGCAGTGCTGTGGTTAGTACTGCTGAGTTTCCTTTCTTTTTTTAGCTTATGTTTTTTTTTTTGATTTGTTATTTTAGTTAGCTTAGACTTTATTCTGATTTGTCTTAAGTTTATTTGAGCTTATTTGTGTCTTAGAGTAAAAGTTTAAGTGTTTTTACTATTTCCAGCTTTTATGCTTGTTCCAGCTTATTTTCTTTGCTTATTTGTATGTGCATTTGCTTATCAGTGTTAGTGCCCAATCATATTCACATCTTTGCAATTCAATCATCAATCCGTAATTCGATTTTCCATTCAAGCCTCGTTGGGACATAACGACCCGGGAATCATACTTTTGGCTACATATATATTTTATTTTGGTGAACTTTTAACCATTCCTTGTGCAAAGGTTTTTGGTTGAGTGTTTGCTTATATATTTTTTATTTATTATTGATATATATATATATATATATATATATATATATATATATATATTATTGACGAGTCAGCTGTTTAAGCTTTTTAACAGCTTATTTTGATAAGCTGTGTTACCCCTTTTATTTTTCATAGATCCAGCACAGTTTAAACTATTTTTTGTATTTTTTTTCAGATTTTTCATAATTCGTTTAGTATTTTTAATATTTAATTTAGATTAAATTCGTTTTTAATTCATAAAAAATATTAAAAAAGTCAAAAAAATATAATTCTTTTTTAGAAAATTTTCTTTTAACATTTAGGATTTAGGAAAATTAGATTTGCTTTCGTAGGGTTAAAATTATAAAATTTAATTTTTTAAAGAATAGGATTGAATCCCTTTCACGTTTTTCTTGTTTTTAGCTTAATTCACTTCCGTTTTTGGTCTAGTTTTCTTTGTTCTTACTTTTTAGTCTCTTAGGATTTATAAAAGTCAAAAAGATCATTTAGGTCTTAATTTTTATAAATTAGGGTTTTAGGCCACGTTTTAGGATTCCCGCTTGCGATTTTAGTTTAAATTTGTGTTGCCTTCATTGTTTTTAGTGTATATTGCATTAACTTTCCCATAGACTTAGAAAGCCAATCAAAATCTTTGTTCCATTCAAGCATCAATTATCAAAAATCGGGACCTCTTCGATTTTCAAAATTGCATTCTCGTTGGGGAATAACGACTCAGGAATATCATATACTACTTCCGGATTTTATTGATTTTCTTTCTTTGAACCTTTTAAGGGGAAACTTGATTAGGGTTGGTTAATATAAGTAGTGGTATATTATTTAATATATTATTATTTTTATACATTAAGAAAACAATCAAGACGCTGTCTAAATATATTCTCGACCGCGTCTTGACTCAAGTAGGATGCCGTGTGAATCATGAAGACAACGTCTGGATCAGCCGTCAAGTTTGAAGACCCAAAGAAACCCTAGCTTGATGACGGCATCTAGAAAATGGCGACGCCGTCGCTGCCTAAATCCTATATATACAAACTTTATTCTACGTTTTTCATATACACTTTTGATAGAAGAAATTAGGGTTTAGTTTGTGGGAGAACAAGGTGTACCAGATTTTAGGGTTTTTTTAGGTTTTACAACCTTTTACTTTCTATCCCTAGTTGCTTGATTTATCATAGTGAAGTTCTTTTATCTCTTATCTTTCAATATGTCTTATTGTTTGATATATAATTATGCTTCCTCTGTCTTGAACATGCTTGGCTAGGTCTTTTAAGTGTTTGCTTATGATTGTATATGAATTGGTATGTAGATCTTAACTTTGTTGCCTCTTGTTGATGTATGTGCATGTTGAGTCCCTTATCGTGAGTTCTTGGGAGACCTGATCACGTATAAAGGATTCCACCGGTAATAGTCTTCATACTACCTTACCCGTGTGTGGATGATCCCCTTTAGGTATTAATACAAACCGATTTATCTAGACTTGGGGCCTTGTAATAATAGTCATACTACCTTACTTATGCGTTGCTTTAGTTAGTTATTTCGTAGACAGCGTTTTTGTGTAATTCGCCATGCATTAGAATAGTACCTACATATACATCACAAGTGTGACAAGGCAATAGAGTTAGGAGAAGCTACCAAGGATCATACATGATTAAGTAAACACTATTCTCTCATCATACGAATTCCCCTAATCTTAGTTAGTTTAATTTAGTTTTAATTAGTAGTTTAAAACAAACCACCTTCAAAACCTGAGATTTTACTTGCTTTCATAAAATATAAAAATACAAAAATAATCTTCTCTCAACCTCTAGTTCTTAGCTACATTCAATTAGGACCTTTATTGACGCCTATTTCCATTATAAAACGATAACAACCCCCGTGTCTTGCCTATACTACACTACAACGGTTAGGTACCCTGCCTAGGGAGTTGTAAAACTTGAAGTGAAGTTTACAACCTCATCAAAAGTTTTTGGCGCCGCTGCCGGGGAATAGCAACTAGTTTAGGTTCCGATTTTATTTAGCTTAGATCTACTTACTTGAATCCTTTCGAGTAAGATTTTATTTTCTGTCTAATTAGTTTTCTTGTAGTCTATCTTTTCTTCATGTCCTTTGTTCGTAAATCTTTTCGTTAACCTCAATAGGATACGAAAATCCATGCTGTACCTTAGGAGATTATTCTAGACCTAGCCACGAGGGCTACCGAAATACCATTGAAGTCCCTGACTCGGGCCGACTTAATCCTTTTTATATATAGATAAATATAAATAAATATAAATATATAACAAGGATCAAATTCACAAAATCAATAAAACCGGAAGTAGTATAGAGTATCTCTGGGTCGTTATGTCCTAACGAGGCTTGAATGGAAAATCGAATGACGAATTGATAATCGATGTTTGAATATGACAAGTTTATGATTGGGAACTAAACCTAATAAGCTAAAGCACGAAAAGATAAGCAAGGAAAATAAGCTAGAGTAAGCATAAAGGCCAGGAATGGTAAAAACACTTAAAACTTTTACACTAAGACACAAATAAGCTCAAATAAGCTTAAGGACCAATACAAATAAGCTAGACTAACTCTAAAATAGCATTAGCAAGCAATTTTGTACTAGTTAAACAGAGTGAAATCATCAGTACTATGACAACTAGTACTAAATGTTTTAACTAACCGTATTTACTTGGGAGTTAGTATGCTGCTATAAGTTAGTACTGCTAGCTTTAACACAACCACAATGAACATGATGAAATAAGCAATTAGGCAAAAAAAGATATTTAAACTACCCTACTAAGCAACTTCAGGCATAATTGAATAGCAACTAGAATAAACTACAAAGGCAAATATAGCTAATAAGCTCTACTACAGACAGTAAGGAAAAAATGGCTTAATTTACTCTAAAAAGCTAAGAAAATCTTAAATAAGCAGAAACCATAAGCTAATAAGCAGATATGAACCAACAGTACTAACTGTTTTTAACTATCAGTTATTAACTTGGTGTTAGTACTGCTTGCTTTGAGTTAGTATGCTTAGATTTAAAAATCAAAAATAGAACTAAGGTTACTAACTATGGGTTATTGTTGTTGCTTTAAACACCCTTAAAGGTTTTCAAAACTCATTTTTCTTTTTATATTAAGCTGTTTGGTGCCCTATCAAGATTAAATAAACAAATAATACCTTATAAAGCAGACTTTAATCAAGAATAAGCACTTAAATAAGCTAAATCAGTCCAACAGTTTTAACTACCAGTACTAACTTAGAAAATGACACAAACTATTTTTTAAAACCAACAACTAAGCAAGATAAGCACGAAACATCATGATAAAGCATAAGTAAGCAAATATAGGTAACAAATAAGCACTATAAGCAGTTCTATAGTAAATAAGCAAAATAAGAAAAATAAAAACTTACAACTCCCTTGCTCAAAAAGGTGAAACCAAGAGTCTAAAGTCTAGCTTGTATAAAACAAGCTAGTGAGAGTCCATAAGCCCATCCAGAGCTGGCTTATCATCCATAAGCTATGGTATATTTGAGTGTGGACCCTTTTTTTTGGACTTTACTTGTTACTACTAAACTTGTTTAGGTTGATTAACAGAAACTACTTATTAATAAGCTCTAAGTGAGAGCTTACTAACACATTTAAACACAATTAAATAAGTTTAAGACTTGGAAAAAGTTTGGAGTTTTAACTTTAAATACCTCAAATTCTCATTAAACTTAAAATTGATTACAAAGCTGAAAGTAAAAGCTGAAATAACTTTAAATAAAAATGACAATGAAAGTAAAATTAAGCTAAGTTATCTAAGATTATCTAGGATGCCTTCAAGGCTTACAAAAGGCTCTATTTATAGCAAAAACTTTCATTCTTGGGTCTTCCAACTGTGCTTCTTTTGTGAGAGCTTCACTAGGTATTTTTGTTATGTGAGGGACTTGATAATAGTAATCTCAGCCATTCAATCTTCTTTGTGCTTATTTTTGTTGCCTATTCACATTCCATCGTATATGCTTAGAAATGGTGAAGGTTTGACAACATGGCCAATTATTACGAGCTTGGGGGGAGGGGGATGATAGTGGGAGGAAGGGAGGAAAACGTCTTACCAGGGGTTGTTAGAGGATGCAGGATAAAAGGGTGAATGGGACCCGTGTGTTGTTATCTAGGTTTTGTTGGGAGGAAAGATGGGGTTTTGTGTAGGTTGACGCTTAGGTCCTTTTAACTTTTCTTCATTGCTAACTTTCACCTTTTATGATACAATTCTTAGTAGTAGGGCAGAACTTGGTCCTAAAGTTTTATACCTTACCCGGTATGGCAATTTCAGCCCCTTGTAATTACAGCTTGAGGTTTGGCAATTTTAGTTCCCCTCATGGTAGTATGCAAATCAACAAACATAGGGGCCATTTATCATCACCACGAAACGGTAACCATCCAAGTGTCTCGACGAGGGGATGTTTTTTTCGTTAATTTCCTTTTTCTCGAAGCTCACTTTGATGGGGTTTTTCAAGTCTAGAAGGTGGCCAGCGGACGAGATTTTCATGGCTCCTTTTTTTATCACCCCCCCCACCCCGTGAATAAGACATCAAAATTCATGGAGCAGCAAAAAATACACGGGCAATCTTGCTTAGCATCCAGCTTTCGTAAGCAGGTTAATTGAGAGTGAATGGTCCGTTTAGGGACTATGGCTTTTGTGACATTGACAAGATATGGCCAGAATTTTTCGAAAGCATACACTACGGCAAGTAATTCTTTTTCCGTTGTAGTGTAATGTGCCTGAGCCTCAGACATAGTTTTGCTCGCATAGTGTATCGGCTGGAAGTGATTGGTTTTACGTTACCCTAGGATGCCCCAACAGCAATATCACTTGATTCACCTGATTTCAAGGGCAAGTCCACAATGGGAGCAACTAGGATTGAGCTGGGTTAACTTCATCTTAAGGGGTTTCAAATGCTTCAGATGCATTCCTTTGAGAAGAAAAACGGAGTTTTCTTTTTCAAGGATGCGGGTCATAGGCCAGGCGGAATTTTGGAAAAATCCTATATTAAATCGTCGGTAGACTTTCTGCGTGTAGAAGAAAATGTGAATACCCTTTCACGGTAGTGGGTGTTGAGGCAATTTTGGAAATGACATCAACTTTTGATTTATCAACCTCAATCCCGGACTTAGAAATCTTATGGCCAAGGAATATCATTCCTTGACATAAAAGTGGCATTTTTCCCAATTTAGCACAAGATTGTGTCTTCACACCTTTGGAAGCTTTTTTTCTATATGGGGGAAGGCATAAGAGGAGAAGAATCACCAAAAAAATTCCGACAATATTCATCATGAAGACTTCCATGGTTTTCTCATTCATATCGTGAAAGATTGCAACCATACACCTTTTAGAACGTGCCCGGTGCATTGCATAACCCAAAAGGCATGCGACGATAGGCAAATGTCCCGTTGGAAGGGCAGAGTTGAAGGTGTCGTCTCTTGATCAAGTGGTCATAAGGATCTGTAAGTAGCGTGAGAATCCGGTCAAAAAGCATTAGTACTATTTCCAGCTTATCTTTCAAGCATCTGAGCCATAAATGCAACGGGGACATGGTCTTTACGTGTTTTTTTTGCATCATTAGTTTTCGGTTTATAATCAATGCAAATCTCACCATCCCTTGTAACCTACTAGTGGGTAATTAACTCATTTTCATTCATTTTTCACCTAGGTTATGCTCCTTCTTAGGGACCCAATGAACTGGGCTTACCCATGGACTGTCAGAGATAGGATAATTACCCAGGCAATCAAGATGTTGATACTTCTTGCATTAATATCCTCAATGATTTTGGGGTTAACTCTTCTCTGATGTGAAATATGGGTTGGGCATTTTCCTCCATCAAATTCATTATGGGAGCAAAACTGTGGATCTATTCCTTAATATCAGAAATTCTTCCAGGCATATGGCTTTTGTTTGTGTGACTTACAAGAACTTGGATCAAGGGCAGTATTATCTAATCTTGCAAGTTTTTAGCGGTTATGTCGGGCTAATGTGTCATTACCCTCTAAAATTTGCATACTCAAGATGTGGAGCGGTAAGTCTTTGAGTTCAAGTCGGGGTGGATCTTCACATAAATATTTAACTTTTTCAGGCACATTGATTTCACAAACTGGTGATGGAGGGAGACTTGGGTCGCTATTGATCACACTTAATAATTCCTCAAGGTATTATTGTATCTCCCTCAGAATCATAGATGCCTTCAACACCCTCCGGTGGTATCTGAATTCTCTTGTTCAAGGTAATTCACGATCTCATTCCATTAGGAAATCACTTCCTCACGAAGGGAAGTGAAAGATGGAGAGCGAGAAATCGAATAATTAGGTCCGAAATTGAAGTGGGTAATTACCATTTTAGAAATTTCAAGTACTTCTTGACAATATTCTTCACAAGAAATGTCAATAACATTCGACTCGGGTTAACGATCAATGATATTGTAGGAGAAGGTCTTAGTAATTTACCAACTTTGAAGGTACGGATTGGTAATCTTGTCTTCTAAGGGCATTGTCACCGGGTGAACGTTATCAAGGGCAAGTGCCCGGTCCTCAATGAAAGGTCTTCTAAGATTTGGGGAAACTCGAGTGATCGTGGCAACGTAGTCAACGACCACAAAAGCGGCAGGAAAGTAAGAAATCGTTCAACTTTCACGAAATCTCCTCGGCGATGCGGTTGGAGTAGAATCGTCCGGTCGGCAGTTCAGTATCATTCGGGTTTTGGCTCAAAGATGGGAGAGACTTATTCTTTCCAAAATGGAGATAGGCATTAGGTTGATGCTTGCACCTGAGATTCGGCCAAGGGCTCTAAGCATTCATTCATCTCCGGAAAGTCATACGGTATAAGAAATTTACCAGGTCTCCAAGTTGATTGGGGAAACTTTTTAGGATAACCGCCGCGCAATTTTTTGTTTACCGGTTTTTGTCTTTGGTCAACTCAATTATTTTATCTTTGTCATTGAGTAGCTTTCTAAACATTGGTGCAAATTTGGGCATGTGTAGGAGAGCGTCCGCGAAACTTAGCTCGAAATGGAGATTCTAAAAAATCTCTATAAATTTTGAACCTAGAAGATCGTCTTTTTCTTCTCGGAAGCTTCTTTTGTGGCTCCTTGAAGGATAAGGTCCAATGTTGGTTTAGTCTATGAAGCAACAACGGCTCACCATTTGGTTCATTAGTTTGGACCACGGAGGTTGGGTTGTTTTAGGTGCTGTCTGCACGTATACTTGTCACCTCGGGTTCATTTTCCTTCTCTTTGGAGGAGAAGAATTTTTGAGTCTACATTATAAGAAACCTTGGCTTCGTGGTAGAGTGATTGCTTTCACTATCAACTTTCGGGTTAGCAATGTGTTTGCTTTGGAAGAGAACCCGACCCAAGTAGAGGCGGTATTACATTCACAATTTAGGTGATCCAGGTCCGTTATATTTGCACCATTTGATTTTGCTTATTTTGCATTACCGCGTATTAGCTTTGACGTTAGTTATCAAAAATCGGGCTTAGACACACTGGTGAATAGTTGAATGGAGAACTTGAAATTTCGGGGGTTGATTAAATTTAGGGATTGGTAAAACTTGTCCTTGATTGATATTATTTACCCCTTATTTTGGTTAAAATTGTTCCCCGATTTTGGTGGAAATTGATCTCGTTTTGGTGTTTTGATGGTTTTAAATTGGTGGAAATACCGGGAGGTAAATTTGTTTGCAACATCTGAAGGTCTGGTAACTGGCATTCCTTGGTGTGTTGTTAACTGCAGGCGGCTTGGTGATACGTATTCTGGGATATTGTCACGAATAAATGTTGCATCGGTGGCTGGACAATTTTGTAAGAATGACCACCCTCAAAGTTACACTGCTTTGCTCGACTGCTTTTCAGGGCGGGAGCTGAAGTTTTGGTTTTTTTATAGAGAATCAATTGCTCTAACCATATCTTTCAGCTCAACAACATCGGTCAAACGGTGGGGTGGATGAGCTCAAAGTATTCACTTGAACACAATGGCTTTGCTTCGTGGTATTGAAGAACTTTGGATTTGCTTCATTGATTTTTTAGCCACTTTCTCGAGCATTCTATCCAGAAACTTACCACCGCGCAGGGAGTTCAATGGAATCTTGATATTGCAAATTTAAGGAAATTATAGAAATGTATCGTAGTTGATTGTAATTTCTGAAAACCATGATGCGTGCATCCCTAGAAGAATCATGGAATCGGTCCATGCCTCGTAAATGGATTTATCAAATTTTTGTTGAAATCTCGTGATTTCTTTTGAAGATTTGTAGTTTTAGAGGGAGGGAAGAAATTTGGATTAATGTATTTCAACACAGATCATCCCATGCAAGAATGATTGAGGGGCTCTTTTTCATAGCAAATCCGGGCTGCTCACTCGAGGGAAAATGGGAAAAGCATAAGCTTTACCGACGTACTCTAGGTCGTTTGGAACTTCATCGTAGAAGTGATCTATGTTGAAATATGGATGTGAGCATGTGGGTCTTATTTATATCATGTCCATAAAAATTAATGTTTTGAACAAGATTAGTAGACCATGCTTGTATCTCAATGTTGTTCGCTAGGTAATTTCGGTGAAACAACGATCGCATCCTCATAACCCTTGGTGGGTTGACTTCGATTAATTGCGCCATAGTACGATTATCGGCCATCGTAACTATGGGAGGGATTGAAAGTTTTCTGGGATTGTTATTTTGGTTTCTCAAGATTGGGTGATTCAACAGAAGTTTTGTCGGACTTGTTGTTTTCGCCGCATTCGGGCTTGAGGAACGAGTGCGGCATTCACAAAATAGAAATATAAAAAGAAAATTTACACTAATTTTTTGGGTTTTTTTTCATGATTTTATTACATTTGTTTTAATGATACAATGAGATAAGACTATTCAACCAAATATCTACTTTCTTCACGGTAGCTCTCAAAAAGATAATCGCAAAGGTGAGCCGGAGGAGTTTCTGTGAAGTAGGAATAGAGCGAAGGTATTTCTACCCTTTTGGTGTTCGTACGTTCCTTGGAACAAACCTCCTTATACCACTTTTTTGTTTGTTAACCTTTCAAGGTGAGCCGTTTTCATGTCGTAAGAGGACATATATGGCAAGTTTTAAATCTTTTGTTCGAGTGGGGAACCCAACAAGTTCACCGGAATTTATTATGATAATTACCTTAATAAGAATATTATATTTGGTTATTATTTACAATTATGTGAATTTTAATTCTTTTTATGATTGTTTTGAGTGTTCTTGGTTTTTTTTATATGATAATTATACTAATAAAAGAAAATGAAAAATATTTTTGTACTTTTTATATTTTTATAGAAGAAAATATTCACAGATTCAAACACAAATTGTCAAACGTAACGATAATTAGTTTTCACAGCCTCCCCGGCAGCGGCGCCAAAATTTGACTCGCGCGGACTTACTCCTTTTTATATATAGATAAATATAAATAAATATAAATATATAACAAGGATCAAATTCCATGAAATCAATAAAACCGGGAGTAGTATAGAGTATCTCCGGGGCGTTATGTCCTAACGAGGCTTGAATGGAAAATCGAATGACGAATTGATAATCGATGTTTGAATATAACAAGTTTATGATTGGGAACTAAACCTAATAAGCTAAAGCACGAAAAGATAAGCAAGGAAAATAAGCTAGAGTAAGCATAAAGGCCAGGAATGGTAAAAACACTTAAAACTTTTATAC
This sequence comes from Tanacetum coccineum, assembly GCA_026074375.1. Taxonomy (NCBI): domain Eukaryota; kingdom Viridiplantae; phylum Streptophyta; class Magnoliopsida; order Asterales; family Asteraceae; genus Tanacetum; species Tanacetum coccineum. The sequence continues at coordinate 10,339 of BQNB010049701.1, read as the reverse complement.
TAAGACACAAATAAGCTCAAATAAGCTTAAGACCAATCAAATAAGCTAGACTAACTCTAAATAAGCAAATTCAGCAAGCAATTAAACTAAATTAAGCAGGAGAAACTCAACAGTACTAACAACAGTACTAACAGTTTTAACTAACAGTATTAACTTAGAGTTAGTACTGCTAGCTTTAAGTTAGTACTGCTAGCTTTAACACAACACAATGAAACAAGAAATAAGCAAATAGGCTAAAACAGATATTTAACTACCCCTAATAAGCACTCAGGCTTAAGAATAAGCAACTAGAATAAACTACAAAGGCAAATAAGCTAAAATAAGCTCTACTACAGATAGTAAAGGAAAATGGCTTAATCTACTCTAAAAAGCTAAGCAAATCTTAAATAAGCAGAAATAATAAGCTAATAAGCAATAATGAACCAACAGTACTAACTGTTTTAACTAACAGTACTAACTTGGAGTTAGTACTGCTAGCTTTGAGTTAGTACTGCTAGCTTTAAAAATCCAAAAATAGAACTAGCAGTACTAACTATGGGTTAGTACTGCTTGCTTTAAAACACCCCTTAAGGTTTTCAAAAATCATTTTTCTTTTTATTTAAGCTGATTTGGTGCTAAACAGATTAAATAACAAATTAAGACACTTATAAGCAGACTTCAATCAAGAATAAGCACTTAAATAAGCTAAATCAGTCCAACAGTTTTAACTACCAGTACTATCAGTACTAACTTAGAAAATGACACAAACTATTTTTTAAACCAAACAATAAAGAAGATAAAGCATCTAAACATCATGATAAGATAAGTAAGCAAATTATTAGGTATCACATAAGGCAACTATAAGCAGTTCTACAGTAAATAAGCAAAATAAGAAAAATAAAAACTTACAACTCCCTTGCTCAAAACAGGGTTAAACAAAGAGTCTACAAGCTCTAGCTTGTATAAAACAAGCTAGTGAGAGTCCATAAGCCCATCCAGAACTGGCTTATCATCCATAAGCTGTGGTATATTTGAGTGTGGAATTTTCTGTGACTTTTCTTGTTACTACTAAACTTGTTTAGGTTGATTAACAAAAACAGCTTATTAATAAGCTTTAAGTGAGAGCTTACTAACACATTTAAACACAATTAAATAAGTTTAAGACTTGGAAAAAGTTTGGAGTTTTAACTTTAAATACCTCAAATTCTCATTAAACTTGAAATTGATTACAAAGCTGAAAGTAAAAGCTGAAATAACTTTAAATAAAAATGACAATGAAAGTAAAATTATGCTAAGTTATCTAAGATTATCTAGGATGCCTTCAAGGCTAACAAAAGGCTCTATTTATAGCCGAAACTTTCATTCTTGGGTCTTCCAACTGTGCTTCTTTTGTGAGAGCTTCACTAGGTGTTTTTGTTGTGTGAGGGACTTGATAATAGTAATCTCAGCCATTCAATCTTCTTGTGCTTCTTTTTGAGCCAATCACAGCCATCGAAAATGCTTGGAAATGGTAAAGGATTGCCAACATGGCAATTATAAAGCTGGGGGGAGATAGTGGAGGAGGGGGAAATGTCTTACCCAAGGGGTTGTAGAGGTTACAAGATAAAAGAGGGTGAAGGGGACCCGTGAGTTGTATCTTGGGTTTTTTTGGGCGGGAAAGATGGGTTTTGTGTAGGTTGACAGCTCCAGTCCTTCAACTCTTATATCTTCATTGCTAACTTTCCCCTTTTATGATACAACTTTTAGGGGTATAGCAGAACTGGTCCCTAAAGTTATACTTCACCCGGTATGCAATTTCAGCCCTTGTAATACAACTTGAGGTTTGGCAATTTTAGTCCCTCAAGTTGTGTTTCCTCTACTTGGCTATCTTTTGACTTTGACTGACTTTGGCCTTGATTTGACTGTCTTTTCCATCCCGTGCTTGGTTTGGTTATTTTTGCTTTCTTCTTGTCCTTTTGTTTAATATCCGTTTCCTGCACAATACAAATGCAAAACATACAAATACAATGTATTTTTGGTACGTTTTTAGTCATTTAAGTCCGTTTTTAATGGAAAGTGGTATGTGTAATTAAGCACATACCAGTCCCCAACGGGAATGATTTGGCACCTCTTCGATCCGACACCATCCGATTGGTGCAAAACGGATGCTCATTCCACAGATTTTGGTCTGAGGATCCGAATCAACATCTTAAGGATTTCTTAAAAAATGTAGATTCCATTGACCTTAATGTTGAAACTATATTTTACCGGGGTAAATCCCCTTTACCCAAAAAAAAATAATAATGTTGAAACTAGGGAAAGGACGCGCTTGTGTTTATTTCAATGTTCCTTTCGAGACCAAGCTAGCAATTGGCTTGAACAGCTCCCTGCGAGATCCATCTCCACTTGGGAGGATCTTACTACTCGTTTCCTTGCTCAATTCTTTCCACCAGGAAGGACCTCTATACTTTGAAAATGATATATTGATGTTCCAACAACACCAAGGTGAATCTTTATCCGAAGCATGGACTCGTTTTAAGGACTTACTCCAAAAAGTCCCTTATTATGGCATCGATCTTTGGTTCTAAATCAAAATATTTTATGATCATGTCACTCCGATCATAAGGCGAACCATTGACCAAGTGGCCGGTGGCAAGCTACGTAACAAAAACGACGAAGAATCATGGGCACTATTAGAGGACCTCGCCCTCTATTACAAAGAAAGTTGGAATGACCTAAGAAACTTTGATAAACCACTCAAGACTATCTCTATGCCTCATGATGTCCCGAGTACATCTGATCGGCGTATGCTTGAGCTTGAAGATCAAATTAAGTACTTATTGAGAAAACCAAAAACAAGCTCAACACAACCCCCACCATACCAAGCTAATGTGGTAAACTCAACTCCGTCCCAACCATCGCGAAAAACCCCTTTCTCATTCCAACGAACGTACCTGGAACCACGGCCTCAAAAACTTGAGCCAAGCTTCAAAACCCGCATGTACGAATACATGGCTTCACACACCGAAAGGGTTGAAAGATTCGAAGAAGCCATGATCAGGCGAAAAGAAAAACTTGAAGAACGAATGGACGAAATGCTTAAACTCGTAAAAAAACTCGTGTCTAGCTCAACGCCTAAAAAAGTACTAGTAGAGATGAAAATAGGCAACCTCCAACTAAAAACGTTAACGCCATTTCTCTATGTAAAATTGAAAAGGATGAGGGTGAAAAGCATGAACAAATCATAGATAAAAACATGGTTGAGCTTAATAATGATGTTAACAAACCCGTTAAGACTGGCGACGAACCCATTAGAAAAGCAACTAAGGAATCCATATGTAACACCCCCAAAATGGGTCGCAGCGGAATAAGGATCCGGGGCATGTTACTTCAAGATCAACAGCACAAGATATATATAAGAACGGACACAAAAGTCGTTTAACGATTACATTGGATTAATTAAAAGATATATTACAAACAGACTTATAGCTTTACTTGTTCTTTGTTTCATATTCCAAAAGAAACAATATATTCAAAAATGATACTCATAAAGTCTTTAACTGTACCAACAAATATATCCAAGCATCCTTGGCTCTCGTGCCTAATGACCTCCTGAAACTCATTGCTTAAAACGTCAACAAAATTGGTTGGTGAATTCATAGGGTTTATGTAATTTAAATTATGCTAGGACGCATGACTTTCACGTGATGTTTACATAACATATGACAAAACAATCACCAAACAGATTATTGTTGCTATAAGCTCATGACACCGAAGCTCAACTATTATTTGCTATATTTAGCAGTTATTTGCCCGTTTACAGATGTGTAACCCGCAATCATCCATCGTCGACATGGTCAACGTTCGTTCCTAGTGTTAGATCAATCACACCCAATACGGGAGGTAATCCCAATAGATCTATTTATCATTCGCGCTCAATAATGTAATTCACAACTACATTATTGCAATTAAAGTTAAGATAATGGGCTCAGGAGGGTTTATCGCTACTTAGGCAACCACATATTACTATTTATACTTTAAACACTTGCGTTTTCTCCAATTTATAAAACAAAGCATGTTTCACCCCCAAATAATAATAAATCAGTAAAACTAGTATAAGTGGGGCTATGAACTCACTTGAGTACAGATAAGCTCAATATATCTTAGATAAAAAAACAGTCACACAGACGATAAATGCAACCGATTTAAATTAAGGCTGTATAAGTACGAGTAACTTTTTTATTAACAACATGAATGTAATATTATAGTGTTACAGGTACTATAGTTCGGGCTATCATAAATAAAGAGGTCATGACATGACGTACGAGGAGTTTAGGACACTTTAAATCGTAAATCCAACAACTCATCGATACGCCATCCGGAATGAGGCATCATTTATGAAACTCCTGTTTATTAGCACTTTTGATAACCAACTCAATATTTATATGCATAATCTCCGATATTTATTTTAGTAAAATAGTTTTTATAAAGTGAAAATTCGTTATATAAATATACTTTTCGTAAAAAATGACCTAACTTCAGGTCGTTTTTAACCCGTTGCTAGTGTTTCTTACGTCCACGTTTCGTAGTAGACGATGCGATCAAAATATTACATTTTAAAGTTTTAAAAATTCTGTGATGAATAGTAAAATTACTGTTCATGACAGCTCATTTGTCGTTTTAGGCTTTTAATTAGCGTAAACTTGTATTCGCGATAACTTATTCGTTTTAACTCCGATTTTAGTGATTCCTTCGAGTACGTTCTCGTTATTAAAAGATTTATAATATTTCACAAAATTATCCACTGATGAATAGTGATTTTTTACTATTCATTGTTTATAAAATTATTTTATAAACTTTAATTATCGAAAACGTCTATCGTAGTTTATCGTTATAGTTCCGTTTTTTAACGATTCTTGCGGTGTACGATCTCGTAATCAAAAAGTTATATCATATTTTGAGGTTTTAAAAAAGTTCAAAGTTGCTGTATTGAACTAGTTACTTTTTATTAAAATAGTTTTATAAAGTTTTATAGTCGTTAAACTCGTTTTTAACGTATCTTTTTTCGTTTATGATCGGTTTTTCAAGTTTTTAATATTATGGAATCGACTCTGAGGCGTATTATTTTTTTAAAGTATTCATTACCTATGTCTATGTTTCGATTTTAGGCAGCCCATATGTATTCTTGTATGTTTCTTTATAAAACCCTTGTTTTTTATGTATTATTAACTTAGTTGTTTACTATAAAAAATCTCTTAATAACATATTTTAATATGTGGGTACTTATAATAATATCTATTATCATCCTAGTCCCATATAATTCTTTGTAATAAGTTCAACCTTTTACTTTCATTATTTTCACAATGTGTATGTTTAAGAAACATTAGAAAAAACCCTAATTAGCTTTAAAACATGTTATACTTAAACTATAAGTTAACATATTTTTTAGATTTACTTTTACCTTGATACTTATAACATTAGGACATGAGGAAAAAGTGTATAAATGATAAAATCAAATAAAAAATCCGTTTTATACATTTAAAAGTATTAGTGGTGATTATGCTATAATTTAACATGTTAATACTTAAAATCATAAAAGAAATGTATGAAGGATTTAAGAAAACACTTAGTGGATGATGTAAGAGATGTGAAATAAGTTTAAACGTGTGTAGATTCATATAAAGTTCCAAGCAAGAAATGAAACCCTAGATTAGGTTTAAAAACCCTAATCTTTCTTCTTTGCTTCAACACTTGCAAATGGTTATCCAACACTTCAAATCACCTTGAAGTATCTTAGATATGATGTGAGAGTACTTGTATGATCTTAGAAAATCAAAGTGTGGATTTGTTTGTGTGGCTTATTTGAGCCGTGAGCTTAAAGAGAGACAAAGAAAGGTTTTTGTGATTTTTGGTTAAGTATTTATGAAAGAAAGAGTGCATGCATGCTATTTATAGTGAAAATATCTAATTAACCTAACCATGATCACTTTCTAACCCTTGCACAAGGTTAATTAGTCAAGTGGTTCATGGTGTAAGAGTTGGTTCCCTATGATCTTTCTTAACCTTGATATTTTGAGCAAGTTGATATTTCTTGGTCCTATCCTTGAAAATCCGGCCACATAGGCTCCCATGTGATGTTATATTGATTATTTTGGGTATTGGGTATAATCGTGGGTATTCGTTTAAGCGTAGTTAGGTTTTGGTGCTTCCGGGAATGCCGAAACGCGTTTTATCGCGAAACGTAAGCATTTTACGTAGCCAATAAAAATAAGATGAACAAAGTTATTAATTATCCTTATAATAATCATATAACACTTGCTTGATGTAAACATTTAATCGTTTAATGCCCGTTTACATTGAATGATCATTTTTAGTTTACGCGATTTAACTTAACGTTTACGGTTTAAGAGCAAACGCGTAAAACCCTAAAAATAAATTGTGAATTACATAATGTCATACAATGACCTAAAACACGAGGTGTTATAGTCTTCCCCCGTTAAATGAGCCTTGTCCTCAAGGCTTATCACACGGCACTTGACGACGGTGCAGTCTTGGTGAAGAGGTGTGGATATTTCTTCCTGAATTGATCTTCACGTTCCCATGTAAACTCAGGACCTCTCTTGGAGTTCCATCGAACCTTGACTAATGGGATACGGCTTCGCTTCAACCGTTTAACTTCACGATCTGTGATCTCTATAGGTTCCTCGACAAACTGAAGCTTGTCATCAAAATGAAGTCCATCCAACGGAACGGCTAAGGGTTCGTCGGCATAACACTTCTTTAAGTTGGACACGTGAAATGTATTATGAACTCTGCTCAGCTCCTCAGGAAGCTCGAGCTTGTATGCAACGTCTCCAACCCTTTTTATTACCTTGAAAGGTCCAACAAACCTGGGATTTAATTTCCCTCGTTTGCCAAAACGTACAACCCCTTTCCAAGGCGAAACCTTGAGCATCACTTTATCTCCAACCTCAAACTCCATCGGCTTACGCTTCAAATCAGCGTAGCTCTTTTGTCTATCACGAGCAGCTTGCATCCTTTGTTTAACTTGAATGATTCTCTCAGTCGTCTCTTGTACTATCTCTGGACCGGTGAGTTGAACTTCTCCAACCTCAGCCCAACAAACAGGCGAACGACATTTTCTACCGTAAAGTGCCTCAAAGGGTGCAGCCTTAATGCTAGCATGATAACTGTTATTGTATGAAAACTCGACCAATGGCAAATGTTTAACCCAACCATTTCCAAAGTCGATCACACAAGCTCTAAGCATATCTTCGAGAGTTTGAATGGTTCTCTCGCTTTGTCCGTCAGTTTGCGGATGATATGCCGTACTCATATCTAAACTTGTACCCAAAGCTTTCTGAAGTGACCTCCAGAAATTTGATGCGAACCTAGGGTCACGATCACAAATAATCGAGACCGGTATTCCATGCCTTGTTACTACTTCCTTTAGGTACATTCTCGCTAGTTTCTCCAGAGGGTCAGTTTCTTTCATGGGTATAAAGATTGCGGACTTTGTAAGACGGTCAACGATTACCCAAATGGTGTCATACCCTTGTGATGACTTAGGAAGCTTTGTGACAAAATCCATCGTGATATTGTCCCACTTCCATTGAGGTATCTCGGGTTGTACCAACAAACCCGATTGTCTCTGATGTTCGGCCTTGACCTTAGCACAGGTCAAGCACTTGCTAACATAGGTGGCGATATCAGCTTTCATATTGGGCCACCAATATAGCTTCTTTACGTCTTGATACATTTTCTCGAAACCTGGATGGATAGAATACTTCGATTTGTGGGACTCGTGCATGATCACAGTCCGCAAATCGTCATAACAAGGTAACCAACTCCTGCCATTGAGGCATAGGGTTCCATCCGTACGAGGTTCCAACTTTTCCGTTCTAAGTGCCTCTGGAAATTTAGCATTTTCAATCAGCATACCTCCAACATCCTCACTCTTGATGTTCTCTGGTTTCCGTGCTTCAGTCTGAGCATTCAAGATTTGCTTAGGAAGATCCAAGCTAATAGTCATGACTAAAAATCTTGTCCCGTTACATAATCCATTTGCTCGATGAATATTTCTCAACAAAATTATCAAGACTCCTACTTTTAACACAAGTCTGTGGTTTGAAACACCTGAGAATTTTAATCCATTGATAAACACCGCTGACAAAACATATTCATCTATGCCGGCGCTACGTTCACTTTAATCAATGTTGTCGCAACTCAAATAAACTATTTCTTCTCCTGAAAATTTGTCTACCAAATGATTGTTTATTGAGAACTTATGTGTGTGAATAAAGTAAGAACCAACAACAGACGTAAACAAATTCCATTATTTTTTTAATAGTATAATAAGTTATAAGTCAATGATTCGATAAACAATTTGTCTTGTAACTATTAAAAAAATAAACGTCCACACATCGTTGTTTCTGAATTCCATTATGAACTTGCAATAATCTGAAGTAAACAATCAAATAGAGAAACACTTTGTCCCTTGATGTAAATAGTTCATATTAAGTATTTGATGAATTACATAAGAAAGAAAAGACTCAACAATTTAAATGTTAATGCAAAGAGCTTGTTTTTTCATAACCATAGAAGGTTCATACATGTTTTAGTTTTTAATAAAAGAGTTGAACCACAACACACGATGATTTGACAACTAAATATGAACCACAAGAATGAAAAAGAGAAACTATAATGCAATAATATTGAACCACAACACATGCCAAGTCATTGTGTGTATATCTTTTTATAAACTCTTTGTAAATGTAGCATTATGACTTTAACGTACAAAAAGACCATATATAAATAATTATAACGTCGTCGAAGTATAATACAAAAATTCAAATCATGTCAAAAGTCATGTCTCGAAGGTCATATATACGCTACACTCCATTTCAAAGGAGCAACACCACAATTACTACTCTTATGAGTTAAACTTATTCCAATGTCCATGTGTAAAGACTCATAAGACAAATATTTACCGCACTTTTGAAGGTCTTGAAACAAATCATAAACATATAGCTAATCTTAAGTCTATAATATTAGCTCAAATTGGCACTTGAATTGGTTTACAAACCATCAAATCATATGATCAAAAACCAACCAAAAATTAGAAGGGTGCAAGTGACAAACCTTAAGAAGATCAAAAATCTATTTCGCAATTGAATGTTTTTCATTGCCTTTCCCAGTGAGATTATGATTAGAGAAACAATATTCAAATAATGATAATCTACATCTTTTATTAATATATTGTAAGAAATTAAGTATTAGGTGAAAAAGATGAATTTATATATTAACAAAATTTACAAAGTTAAAGCCTTGCGGACTTTCCCTTTGATAAAATGCAATTAACCAAACTATAACAGCATAAGCAATTACACCAGACCTTAAAGTCATGTTACAAACTCTATGCAACCGTACTAATCATATTTCAACTTACAAATGAAACAAAGCAAGGATGACATAGTCTACATTATGTATTAAACATTAACTCAATTGTATTTGTAAGAAAAATATAACACCCTTTAAAAACATAGACTTAGTCAGCTTCATCTTCGAAAAACCGCGACATCATTTAACAGCTTCCTGTCACTTGGATAAAAAATTAATATAAGAATCAACTTTATCAGTTGATTAAAGTTAGGGACATGTGCTCAATTTTAAATCTTTAAATCCAACCAACTTTCTACCCATTTATACCATTTCATTGTATGGAGAACACTTTTATGATCGTTTGCCATAATTTTATGAACTTGGAGTTGCGACCACATCGTTTTAGAGGTGGCAGTGTTGGAACATAGCTTTGTTTTGATCCTAAATTATGAAAACAATGCAACAAAAACATGTTGATAACATTCATCCAAATAGTTGTTAACTTGTTCCCACTCATAAACACAAAATGATGGTTGTAGTGCAAGTTAATCTTACCAGATGATGCAACAAAATATGTATAGTCGTGTAGAATATTCTCATTTTGTTCGGGTTTATCCATTGCTTAATAAATCAGATGTCTTGCCTGAATTTGTGTTGTTCCGTAACTTTGTTAATACTCAATTTAAATGTGAAATCAAGTCTTTTTAGTGTGATCATGGTGTTGAATTTGACAACCACACATTTACATAATTTGTTATCCTTTAAAGGCATTCAATTTCGGTTCTCTTGTCCAAAACCTCACAACAAAACGAAAAATCCAATCGAATGATTCGAACTATAAATAATCTAATTCGAACCTTTCTTTTTCAGGCTCACCTTCCCCCCACCTTTTGGGTCAAAACACTCAAAATGGTCATTCACTAATTGAATATTTTACCTTCAAGTGATATTAAAAATGAAATACCTTATACCCGTTTGCTTGGAACCAACCCAGACTACA